>WEDG01008568.1:0-17939 GCA_017591395.1 Schistocephalus solidus
TGCTTCGTTCAGTTGCGTATTGCTCAACAAATGCAGAAGCAACTGTTTGCGACTTGCGTGTTCCACTCATAGCAAAGTAACCCTTGTATTTTTATTTGACATGTGTCCTATGGTTCAACGTTCTTCATCACTGTTAACCAGCTGGTGGCGGCGGATCGAGTAACATCTTAACCACAAAAGTGTGGATAACGCGATTACTTCAATTCTTTTAGATATATAAGTCATGACTGAATTACTTGACGTCATGTGTTCATCTCATACATTTGGAAATAATTTCCTTGATTTTCTGGAGTCCATATACCAGAAACCACATGGAAAAAGCCTGATAGACCCACTGAGGAGCTGAAAACCCTCGTTTGCTGCGTCATGCAACAGCAGAAACATCAGCTAAACACATATCGTGGCTTTTAAAATGTACGCTGTTGTTGTCCGACTCGCTTTGATGTTTCTGCCATTCTATGTATATCTGTAAAGATATAAAATCTTAATATTCTAATCGGTTCATCCTCCCCCAAAAAGACAAAGAGTAGTAGCGTTCATGGACCGTATATATGTTCAAATTGAAAGTGGAGGAAAATCGTCATCCCGTCATCAGAGTACTATACTTACTATTCTGGTTAACCTTGAGTTGCTCCGCCTTTCCACCTGCCTCGTCTTTCATCCGTGCTCAACGCACTTACCCTGTTTGGCCGGGTGGGCGCGTTGGCGGTGTGCCACGCCGGTCACCTGACTTGCCCGATCTCTGCCTATTCATTCAACTGCGGGTGTCGGCTGTGCGGCCTGTCATCTTCGCTTACTCTGAACTGAGCATTTCACGGAGCGCTTTGTACGCGGAGTTAAGATCCATGTCCAGTTACAAGTGCCAATTAAGGACCTACTTTTCAGCATTATTCTGGCCGTCTTATCATGTGTTCCTGTGATCTAACTTGTTTGCTTCACGGTCGAAACAAAATGCCGTCAACGCAACGCATCCGCTCCGTGTCAACTAGTTTCTCGAATGCCACTTCTAAAATATTCAAAGAAGACTTGATGAAAGTCAGCTGCTTTGACTACGATCAAATATAATGAGAGAATGTCCGCAATTATGAACTTTTGAGGTTGGAAGTGTTTTCAGTTAACAAAAATGAAACCCTTAGTTTTTATCTTTTAAAGAGAATGGGCTCGTGCGTGTTGAGAATTCAGTACCGAAACCCAGGCTGCAACGTCAGACTGCTTATTTGTGTTCTGGAGACCGCAACGAGACAAAACATGGGAGCCCTCCATCAGCGACGAATTCTCCGGCCCCCACTTTCCAGTCCCCATCTCGTACCCATGCTTTATCTATCTCTTTATCGTGTTCTTCCCTCTGCTCAATTACTTCACGTTCCTCGTCATCCTCCACTCTTTTCTTCTCCTCATCTTCCACATGGCCCTACGAACCTCCAAGTAATCACCACACCCTACATGCACCAAACGCCATCCTGGTGGCCGATGAAGACGATTCGAACAACAATCTATCTGTCATTACACCACATCCAGACACCCTGAGTTCTCTTAACTCTCTGCCGACTACGTCACTTTGCGCTCTCAGCACTCAAGAGCGCCTCAGATCACAATGTTCCGTTTTTCCTTGTCCCCCTCGCATCTCCCCCTTCTCCTGGTCCCCACGTCTGACCACCGACCAACCCTACCCCACGACACCGCCGCCTGCGTCGACTCAACCTTCTCCAATCGCATCTGCCCAACCATCCGTCTATCCTAAAAATAAGGTAAGTGAACAGTATTTTTTGTTTGCATACAATAAAACTTAAGTGTGTTGTCCTAATTTTCCTTGATTTCCTCCTTAAGAAGCGAATTAACTGGCGTCGCCGAGTACGACAGTTCTTCCACAATCTCTGCTGTTGGAGGTCTGCACACACTACGACTTGATTTGATACACCCGTTCGTGAAGTACATATTATTTTGGACAAATGGTTTACATACAGTCAGATCAATATCCATGTGGACATATTTTGATTAAAGGGGCTTACATTTTTGTGAATAGTCACATCGTATATAAATAATCATAAATTAAATGTTTTTTGTATTTCTTGTTTTCTGAATGGTATGTGGACCATTGTGGCCTCTAAATCCATGATTCGAGAGCCCATTGGAGTTGCCTTAATATTCCTCTAGGTATCGCTGGCAAGGGTGAAGTAGGTATTTTGACAAAATTCGAGCAGCCGCATAAGTTGTCCGATTTCGAGCGAACTCTGGGTTTCGTTGTATGACCCCTCAAGTTTCTTCCACACGACTACTGGTGCTCACCTCGGCGGGATGAATGTGAATGCTGATAGCATTTCAAATGAGACCATCACTTCGTTCGATTTAATCGATCGGCTTATTAATTAGTAGTTGGGAGTCGGAGTCAATCAGGTGCCAGCATACAGTACCAAACTTTTAGTACGATATATTTTGGTGAAATTGGCAAAAGTCTGGTGACATGATTACTTGAGCTCAAGCTTGCACCCATCCGCAAATATAAACTGGATGTGGTCTATTGCCACGTACAACAGCAGAACCACAGTTGCGCCATTAGAAAGCGAGGATCCTCGGGCAAACAAATGAAAAAGAGGCCAAGACTGATGCCTGAAATTTGGTCCTTCACAGGCAACATTAACTGAATCATAGAACTGCATCGCCATTACCATGCACTAGCAGAAGTCTCTAAACGCTTCAGTCACATACTATCATGCGACTCCTTCAATAATTCTGCAAATTTCTCAGTTCACCATGTAAGCCACGGTCGCAGTGACTTAAAACGTATAAGAAGAAGGCGTGTATACGCATTTCAAATTCAGAGTTGTCCATTATAATCTCTTGCCCGATTCTAGCAGGAAAGTTCGATTCAGAGCCGTAGGATACTGCACTGGTTAGAGATTCTCGGTCGTATTACCCCGTGAGTTTAATTTTGTTTAAGAAATACGCGTCTACCGGCACTTGTGGGGTCATTCTGCGTAGGGCGGATAAGGCTAGCTAGATTTTGTTTCCTGAGTGCAAATCATTTAAGTACTTTAAACAGTCAAATGCCTTTTAGAGACCGCGTGGACTATGGCCGCCACTTTCCGCTGATACGATATTTCACGGTGTCGAAAGGTGTGCAGAGATTCAAGTATGGAATACCTTGGGGACCTTCGCATGGCAGTAGGGAGAGATCGTGATCTTAAGTATACAAAAAGTATGTAAATAAATGGTAGCGACAATTTGTACAGTTGTCAGGGTGAATAAAGTAGGGAAAAAAAATTGCGGTCCGTTTTATGATCAAGGTCAGAGGAATGGTGACGTCGGGACAGGTAATATGGTGGTGGCTTTCGGCCACGGTAGTTGCGGGGCCTGTATCAAGTTCTTTTGAGCGCACAGGACCGGTTTGCGTAGATTGATTTCAACTGCTTCTGCCGTAGCCAACAGACACTGTCCAAGGAATTTTGAATAGGTTGAGGGGACCTTATAAATTTCCCGGAAGGCCTATTTGATATTTACTCGACGGCGTGTGTCTACCACATGCGCGAGGATAGAGCTGTTTATGTTCTTTATCTGCCCCTTTCCTATCCATGCTGGAAGGTGTTCTCATACTCTTTTGGACAAACGCCGGCTCGTGTGACTAACACATTCTGCCCCACAGGAGCAGATGTAAGAATACATGCACATCTAGGTGTTCTGGGCTGGCAGTTTGTCCTTGCCCCCTCCATATAGGATGGGAGTAGTCGAGACCAGTACATGGGCATCAGCTACTGGAAAGGTGCTTGACACAGCTTTACTTAGGCGCCTTCTTAATAGTTCACTTGCTGCGTCTCCTTGAAATGGGAACCTGATGAATATTTGTTTCTTGTTTGCCATTAGCACCGGCAGCCTTGGTGGTCTTTCGGTCATATTCTTAGCAATTAATCTATCTAGATATCCATTCTGTCGAAAATGGCTTTCTTAAACCTCAAGCTCTTCGTCAATGCTATCGGTCGAGCAGATCCTTTTCGCCCTTTGTGTCGGACATCGAACTAAAGTACGCTCACAGTTCAGAGGTACAAAACTCCCAAAGTGAGTGTAGTGTCCGGACCATGTCTACTTACGAAGGCAATATTTGTGCTGGATTAGTGAGAACTATAACAGAGCGTTGGACTTCTAACCAACAGGTCATGTGATCTAGGCTCATGTACCAAAAACTGGGGATTTTGTAGCTAATTATTTTTGCCTGACTACAGGGCTGGCTGGCATTCTAGCTTTGGTTGCTGATTTCCCCATTCCGTGCAAATCATACAACTCGGCTCAAAAGCGGTCCTTACAGATGCGCAGAAACGGCATGCTGATGTCGCGCAAGCTGCCATCCAGGGTTAGTGCTCTACTTAATCATTCGGATTATTCAGAAGATCAGTCGAGAATATATTCCCTCAAGGACACTATCGGATTGGTCCGATGACAGCCCAAACTTAGAAAACTCGTGCGTTTATTTGGCCTGAAATTTGCTTTTATTGGTCTAGATTGCGTGTCAGAGTTGCGATTCGGTGTATTGCGGGCAAACAGGAAAAGCGGTCTCTACATGCTTACACGAACATCATTTGGCGGTACAGTGACGAGACCACCTGTCTCAAGTTGCCATGCCTACACTAGAAACTGGGCAGACATTTGGTTTTTTGGCCTCTGCCCATTGAATAGAGACCATTCCATTTGATGACTCATGATTTGATCGGCGAATTGAACTGGATGTCATGTACAATAATCTCACTAAAAGTTGTAAGGACGGAAGCCAATCCGGATGACACGTCCACCCGCAATGACAACTACAGGCAGGAATGATTCAGCAATATCAACTTTTCCGGAACGTTTTATATTTTAACAGTGTTTTGCACTTTCAGCAAAAGTCTGACGATGACCTGGGGAACCAGCGTCGAAATTGTACTTAATAAATTTTCTTATTGTTTCCCAAAGACCTTTTTGCTTCTAATTATACTTATTGGGATGCCTGTCTTCCAAAAGATTACGTTATACACTCTAGGGACCTCGAATAAAATTCATGCAATGATAATGTACAGTTAAATCGGAAGGCACAACAATGTAGGACCACACTAAATTCCATACATATTTGGCGACTTTGCCACGATCAATTTTATTCCACGAAAGTAATGTTTTGACGTCTGTATAGTTAAAAAACCATATTAAATTTCATGATCTTATGCGACAAAAATTCATCGATCAACAGTGTTTGCTGATTAGCAGTTTCAGTATATTTGAGGGAGATGTAGTTGAGTAACCTTTAAAATTCGCTATTTGTACCTGCGTGTTGTGGTATCAATAAAGAGTATCTCGGTTTGTTGCGAGGCCAATTGACATGGTGTGGTGTGTGTGGCATCGTGGGGGCCACCTGAAACAGGTCCAAAGTGCGGAAGGTTCGGCCTGATACTCTCTTGCTGATTGCTGAGTTCGCTGACAGGTTTCAAAAACAGAAGTATCCAACCAGATCATCCACGGTCCGCTGCGGGCTGAACAAAGGGAGAAAGTTTAGACACAGCGTGGACTATGGCTTCCAGGTTTATCTTATCCTATCACTCACGGTTTCAAAACCGTGTGCAGATACTCAAGCAGGGAAGATCACGGGGACCTTCGCATGGGAAGTATTGAGATGTATACAAATAATATACAATTACATATTACTAAGCAGTATTAAGTAGTACTCTAAATGTGATTTTTGCGGGCGTCTCTTTTGCAGCTTTCACTTCGTACCGTAGCACGCACTGCTATATCGATCCAACTTTCGCTTAAAAACCTCTAGGGTTTTCGACATAACAGCATTCAGAGGAAGATTACTCTAAGCTTCAACCACACGTTTTGAAAATAAGAACATCCAATTGTCCAGCTTAGCCCCAGTCACACGTAATTTTAGAGGATGACCTCTCAAGTTCGTTGTTGTTGCTAACTTGAGGCAAACGCCTGATACAAGACAGCAGTCCTGAATGCATAATATGCGAAATTGGCCGGCATTACGGACTGCTGTGAGAATGGAGCACCAATCTTCGAAGCCGCTAGCGTAGAAAAGACCAAAATCAAGTTAACAACCATTTCATAATCAATATATTTCTTCGTTTACCGTTTGTTTGTTTGCCAAGAACACCTTAAACTAGGCTATACAATGCCGTTGTACTTATCAAAAGTGATTTGTTTTCGAGCGTCACTTCTGCAGCTTTTAGTTCGTACTGTAGCACGCACTGCTATATTAATCTAACTTTCGCTGAAAGACTTCTAGGGTATTCGACATAACGGCATCCAGAGGAAGATTATTTCAAGCTTCGGTCACTCTTTTGGAGAAAAAGTACTTCCGCGTACCCAGCCTAGCTCCAATCACGCGTAATTTGAGAGGATGAACTCTCAAGTTCGATGTTTTTAAACTCGCCTGATACAAAGCAGCAGTCCTGAACGTGTAATATGCGGAATTTTAGTATCAGGTCTCCAAAAACTGTCTATAACGCAAGGAAAAGAGATTGAGATTAGTCAACCGTGTTTCATTAGACAGTGAGCCCTGTCAAAGGACAAGATTGGTGCATCGCCTTTAAGCCTTTTCTATGTTGTTGATTTCCTAAGTCACCAAGGGTCTCCAAGCTTGGATAGCGTGATCCACCTGCGGCCGCACGAAGGTTCAGAAGACTTTGGTGAAGCAGTCACCATCGAAGGCTGAAAATGATCGTTTGACGCGGTGCAGAACCATCATCGCTGACTAGGCCACCTTTGCTCAATGCAGGGTGGGTTTAAGTGAGGACGTTATCCGGACTTCACGGTCTTTTTGGGCATCGAATACATTCAATGGTATGCCATTTTGTCGGCAAACCGTATGGTGCGAAGGATTGCTCTTCCTGACTCGTAGGATGTTCCACTTGCCCTCATTGAATGGCAAGAGCCAGTACTTTGACCATTTTTGTGGTAGATTAAAGTTTGCTTGGAAGCTTTCTTCGTCAGCCGCAGTTTGAATGACGCGCCATAATTTTAGATCATCGGCAAACATGGCAAAATCGCGATTCAGATCGCTGGCGCAATCAGTGATCTAGACAATGAACAACATTGGGCCGATTAAGGAGACTTGGGGAACACCACTTTCAACCTCAAAGATGACCGACTGTTTGTCACTTATATGGAATGTTTGCGAGCGGCTGGTTAGGACGTTTCCTATCCAGGTCAGAAGTCTATCTTTTTCTCCTACGCGGCTGAGTTTATAAAGAAGGCGCTGCTTCGACGCGCTATTGAAAGCCTTGTTGAAGCCGATATAGACTGCGTGCACCGTATTTCCGCTTTCGACTGCCTCAGTCCAACGTTTTAAACAGTAGAGCAAATTTGTCACGCAGGAACTATCTCTACGGAAACCATACTGAACCTCAGAAAGCAGATGATTATGTTCTCGGAACAATATTAGTTTTGGCTTAATTATTTTTTCCATAATTTTGTAGCAAATTAAAGTAAGGCTGACCGATGTATAATCGTTTGCGGAGACCCAGCTTCCGCTCTTATATAGCGGCGTAATCGATGGGAAGTTCCGATTAGCTGGTAGACCTCCAGTCTCGAAGGATATTTGGAAAATCACAAATAGTGGTTTTGCCAAATCCCTGGTGAGCTCAATCAACATCTTGACTAGTTCTTAATCGGGACTCAGAGACTTAGATTCCGTTTACCATAACAGTTCCTTGAAAACAAAAGACGTGGTAAATTGAAGATTCTTAACTTTTCTAACCACTTCATAGTCGTTGGCAGGGTAATCGTTTATCAGGTCCTTGTTATAAGGGACCTGACAAATTTCGAAAGTTGGTCAAACTTTGCTTCGTAAGATCTGTGACCTTGGCGGTCCGAGTAATCTGCGATGAGTAAACGTTTCAGGTTCGTGGTGTCACAGTTCAGCAGGTCCATTCCGAAATCACGTCTTGCTCTGGACAAACTTTTTCTGTGTTTTGTAGGCATTCAGAGATGCAGGAGTCTCAACCATAAACGGTTTTTTCAAAATCTCCGCATTTTGTTAACTTACATTTTTAAGGTCTCCGTTTGCCATCGAGGCCTGTTGGTCAAACTCTTGCTCGAAATCGGACAGTGATTTCCGATGAGGCTATGCAATATGTCCCAAAATGTGTAGAGTCCTCGATAATGTTTCCAAAGAATAAAGTCTTCCACAGAGCTCACGTTGGTTCGGCCATCATTCCAACGAAATAGCCTCACAAACTTTTCCATTTGACTGTTATGAGTCTTTTGGGCTTTACAAATAGCGAATAAACTCATCGCAGTACATGGTCACTTATAACTAGCGGCGGTAGACATGACACTTCGCCGATGCCTTTCTGCGTCTGCATGAGAAAAATGTCCAGAAATGTGGCCTGTTATTCATCGCGCAATCTTGTTGAAAACGTGATATGATGCATGAATAGTAGTTTTAACATCGGGCTCCGAAGGTAATCGTCAAAGTCTAGATCATATATATGTGCGTAGGCTGATGTGAGGCGCATTACATCCAAGTAGTCTCTAAAGTTATAAACTTATGGGATAGTGTCCGGCTAACATTGAAGCCACGGATAGTGGCTATTGCAGTTTATAGTTTGGTTTGAGTGTAGAAATGAGGTACTGAAGAACCGACCGATAACAGTAGGAAATGCCGGTGTTAAGTTATATATTCAAGGAAAATCTGTGGTTTGTGTGTAGAAATGGTGTTTTGAAGAAGCGACTGATAAAGGTAAGAATTGCCAGAGGAAAGAAAGATATTGAATTAAATATTTGGGTTTCTGTGTAGAAATGGTTTACCGAGGAAGGAAAGGCTAAAAGTAAGAATTGCCGGTGGTATGTTATAAACAGTAGTTTAGGCTTGGGTTTGTGAGTAGAAATTGTATTCTGAAGAAACGACTGCTAACGGTAAGGCTTGGTTTTTATGAGTAGAAATTCGTTATGAAGAAGCGACTACTTATGATAAGAAAGGTTCGGTGGTAAGTATAATATTGAAGGAAATACTTGGGTTTATATGTAGAAATGGTGTTCAGAAGAGGCGAGAGCCAACGGTAGAATTGCCGTTTGACTGATAAAGATAAGAATTGCCAGAGGAAAGAAAGATATTGAATTAAATATTTGGGTTTCTGTGTAGAAATGGTTTACCGAGGAAGGAAAAGGCTAAAAGTAAGAATTGCCGGTGGTATGTTATAAAACAGTAGTTTAGGCTTGGGTTTGTGAGTAGAAATTGTATTCTGAAGAAACGACTGCTAACGGTAAGGCTTGGGTTTATGAGTAGAAATTCGTTATGAAGAAGCGACTACTTATGATAAGAAGGTTCGGTGGTAAGTATAATATTGAAGGAAATACTTGGGTTTATATGTAGAAATGGTGTTCAGAAGAGGCGAGAGCCAACGGTCAGAATTGCCGTTTGACTGATAAAGATAAGAATTGCCAGAGGAAAGAAAAGATATTGAATTAAATATTTGGGTTTCTGTGTAGAAATGGTTTACCGAGGAAGGAAAGGCTAAAAGTAAGAATTGCCGGTGGTATGTTATAAACAGTAGTTTAGGCTTGGGTTTGTGAGTAGAAATTGTATTCTGAAGAAACGACTGCTAACGGTAAGGCTTGGGTTTATGAGTAGAAATTCGTTATGAAGAAGCGACTACTTATGATAAGAAGGTTCGGTGGTAAGTATAATATTGAAGGAAATACTTGGGTTTATATGTAGAAATGGTGTTCAGAAGAGGCGAGAGCCAACGGTCAGAATTGCCGTTTGACTGATAAAGATAAAAATTGCCAGAGGAAAAGAAAGATATTGAATTAAATATTTGGGTTTCTGTGTAGAAATGGTTTTACCGAGGAAGGAAAGGCTAAAAGTAAGAATTGCCGGTGGTATGTTATAAACAGTAGTTTAGGCTTGGGTTTTGTGAGTAGAAATTGTATTCTGAAGAAACGACTGCTAACGGTAAGGCTTGGGTTTATGAGTAGAAATTCGTTATGAAGAAGCGACTACTTATGATAAGAAGGTTCGGTGGTAAGTATAATATTGAAGGAAATACTTGGGTTTTATATGTAGAAATGGTGTTCAGAAGAGGCGAGAGCCAACGGTCAGAATTGCCGTTTGACTGATAAAGATAAGAATTGCCAGAGGAAAAGAAAGATATTGAATTAAATATTTGGGTTTCTGTGTAGAAATGGTTTACCGAGGAAGGAAAGGCTAAAAGTAAGAATTGCCGGTGGTATGTTATAAACAGTAGTTTAGGCTTGGGTTTGTGAGTAGAAATTGTATTCTGAAGAAACGACTGCTAACGGTAAGGCTTGGGTTTATGAGTAGAAATTCGTTATGAAGAAGCGACTACTTATGATAAGAAGGTTCGGTGGTAGGTATAATATTGAAGGAAATACTTGGGTTTATATGTAGAAATGGTGTTCAGAAGAGGCGAGAGCCAACGGTCAGAATTGCCGTTTGACTGATAAAGATAAGAATTGCCAGAGGAAAGAAAGATATTGAATTAAATATTTGGGTTTCTGTGTAGAAATGGTTTACCGAGGAAGGAAAAGGCTAAAAGTAAGAATTGCCGGTGGTATGTTATAAACAGTAGTTTAGGCTTGGGTTTGTGAGTAGAAATTGTATTCTGGAAGAAACTACTGCTAACGGTAAGGCTTGAGTTTATGAGTAGAAATTCGTTATGAAGAAGTGACTACTTATGATAAGAAGGTTCGGTGGTAAGTATAATATTGGAAAGGAAATACTTGGGTTTATATGTAGAAATGGTGTTCAGAAGAGGCGAGAGCCAACGGTCAGAATTGCCGTTTGACTGATAAAGATAAGAATTGCCAGAGGAAAGAAAGATATTGAATTAAATATTTGGGTTTCTGTGTAGAAATGGTTTACCGAGGAAGGAAAGGCTAAAAGTAAGAATTGCCGGTGGTATGTTATAAACAGTAGTTTAGGCTTGGGTTTTGTGAGTAGAAATTGTATTCTGGAAGAAACGACTGCTAACGGTAAGGCTTGGGTTTATGAGTAGAAATTCGTTATGAAGAAGCGACTACTTATGATAAGAAGGTTCGGTGGTAAAGTATAATATTGAAGGAAATACTTGGGTTTATATGTAGAAATGGTGTTCAGAAGAGGCGAGAGCCAACGGTAAGAATTGCCGTTTGACTGATAAAGATAAGAATTGCCAGAGGAAAGAAAGATATTGAATTAAATATTTGGGTTTCTGTGTAGAAATGGTTTACCGAGGAAGGAAAAGGCTAAAAAGTAAGAATTGCCGGTGGTATGTTATAAACAGTAGTTTAGGCTTGGGTTTGTGAGTAGAAATTGTATTCTGAAGAAACGACTGCTAACGGTAAGGCTTGGGTTTATGAGTAGAAATTCGTTATGAAGAAGCGACTACTTATGATAAGAAGGTTCGGTGGTAAGTATAATATTGAAGGAAATACTTGGGTTTATATGTAGAAATGGTGTTCAGAAGAGGCGAGAGCCAACGGTCAGAATTGCCGTTTGACTGATAAAGATAAGAATTGCCAGAGGAAAGAAAGATATTGAATTAAATATTTGGGTTTCTGTGTAGAAATGGTTTACCGAGGAAGGAAAGGCTAAAAGTAAGAATTGCCGGTGGTATGTTATAAACAGTAGTTTAGGCTTGGGTTTGTGAGTAGAAATTGTATTCTGAAGAAACGACTGCTAACAGTAAGGCTTGGGTTTATGAGTGAAAATTCGTTATGAAGAAGCGACTACTTATGATAAGAAGGTTCGGTGGTAAGTATAATATTGAAGGAAATACTTGGGTTTATATGTAGAAATGGTGTTCAGAAGAGGCGAGAGCCAACGGTCAGAATTGCCGTTTGACTGATAAAGATAAGAATTGCCAGAGGAAAGAAAAGATATTGAATTAAATATTTGGGTTTCTGTGTAGAAATGGTTTACCGAGGAAGGAAAAGGCTAAAAGTAAGAATTGCCGGTGGTATGTTATAAAGAGTAGTTTAGGCTTGGGTTTGTGAGTAGAAATTGTATTCTGAAGAAACGACTGCTAACGGTAAGGCTTGGGTTTATGAGTAGAAATTCGTTATGAAGAAGCGACTACTTATGATAAGAAGGTTCGGTGGTAAGTATAATATTGAAGGAAATACTTGGGTTTATATGTAGAAATGGTGTTCAGAAGAGGCGAGAGCCAACGGTCAGAATTGCCGTTTGACTGATAAAGATAAGAATTGCCAGAGGAAAGAAAGATATTGAATTAAATATTTGGGTTTCTGTGTAGAAATGGTTTACCGAGGAAGGAAAAGGCTAAAAGTAAGAATTGCCGGTGGTATGTTATAAACAGTAGTTTAGGCTTGGGTTTGTGAGTAGAAATTGTATTCTAAAAGAAACGACTGCTAATGGTAAGGCTTGGGTTAATGAGTAGAAATTCGTTATGAAGAAGCGACTACTTATGATAAGAAGGTTCGGTGGTAAGTATAATATTGAAGGAAATACTTGGGTTTATATGTAGAAATGGTGTTCCAGAAGAGGCGAGAGCCAACGGTCAGAATTGCCGTTTGACTGATAAAGATAAGAATTGCCAGAGGAAAAGAAAGATATTGAATTAAATATTTGGGTTTCTGTGTAGAAATGGTTTACCGAGGAAGGAAAGGCTAAAAGTAAGAATTGCCGGTGGTATGTTATAAACAGTAGTTTAGGCTTGGGTTTTAGGAGTAGAAATTGTATTCTGAAGAAACGACTGCTAACGGTAAGGCTTGGGTTTATGAGTAGAAATTCGTTATGAAGAAGCGACTACTTATGATAAGAAGGTTCGGTGGTAAGTATAATATTGAAGGAAATACTTGGGTTTATATGTAGAAATGGTGTTCAGAAGAGGCGAGAGCCAACGGTAAGAATTGCCGTTTGACTGATAAAGATAAGAATTGCCAGAGGAAAGAAAGATATTGAATTAAATATTTGGGTTTCTGTGTAGAAATGGTTTACCGAGGAAGGAAAGGCTAAAAGCAAGAATTGCCGGTGGTATGTTATAAACAGTAGTTTAGGCTTGGGTTTGTGAGTAGAAATTGTATTCCTAAAGAAACGACTGCTAACGGTAAGGCTTGGGTTAATGAGTAGAAATTCGTTTATGAAGAAGCGACTACTTATGATAAGAAGGTTCGGTGGTAAGTATAATATTGAAGGAAATACTTGGGTTTATATGTAGAAATGGTGTTCAGAAGAGGCGAGAGCCAACGGTAAGAATGGCCGTTTGACTGATAAAGATAAGAACTGCCAGAGGAAAGAAAGATATTGAATTAAATATTTGGGTTTCGTGTAGAAATGGTTTACCGAGGAAGGAAAGGCTAAAAGTAAGAATTGCCGGTGGTATGTTATAAACAGTAGTTTAGGCTTGGGTTTGTGAGTAGAAATTGTATTCTGAAGAAACGACTGCTAACGGTAAGGCTTGGGTTTATGAGTAGAAATTCGTTATGAAGAAGCGACTACTTATGATAAGAAGGTTCGGTGGTAAGTATAATATTGAAGGAAATACTTGGGTTTATATGTAGAAATGGTGTTCAGAAGAGGCGAGAGCCAACGGTCAGAATTGCCGTTTGACTGATAAAGATAAGAATTGCCAGAGGAAAGAAAGATATTGAATTAAATATTTGGGTTTCTGTGTAGAAATGGTTTACCGAGGAAGGAAAAGGCTAAAAGTAAGAATTGCCGGTGGTATGTTATAAACAGTAGTTTAGGCTTGGGTTTGTGAGTAGAAATTGTATTCTGAAGAAACGACTGCTAACGGTAAGGCTTGGGTTTATGAGTAGAAATTCGTTATGAAGAAGCGACTACTTATGATAAGAAGGTTCGGTGGTAAGTATAATATTGAAGGAAATACTTGGGTTTATATGTAGAAATGGTGTTCAGAAGAGGCGAGAGCCAACGGTCAGAATTGCCGTTTGACTGATAAAGATAAGAATTGCCAGAGGAAAGAAAGATATTGAATTAAATATTTGGGTTTCTGTGTAGAAATGGTTTACCGAGGAAGGAAAGGCTAAAAGTAAGAATTGCCGGTGGTATGTTATAAACAGTAGTTTAGGCTTGGGTTTGTGAGTAGAAATTGTATTCTGAAGAAACGACTGCTAACGGTAAGGCTTGGGTTTATGAGTAGAAATTCGTTATGAAGAAGCGACTACTTATGATAAGAAGGTTCGGTGGTAAGTATAATATTGAAGGAAATACTTGGGTTTATATGTAGAAATGGTGTTCAGAAGAGGCGAGAGCCAACGGTAAGAATGGCCGTTTGACTGATAAAGATAAGAATTGCCAGAGGAAAGAAAGATATTGAATTAAATATTTGGGTTTCTGTGTAGAAATGGTTTACCGAGGAAGGAAAGGCTAAAAAGTAAGAATTGCCGGTGGTATGTTATAAACAGTAGTTTAGGCTTGGGTTTGTGAGTAGAAATTGTATTCTGAAGAAACGACTGCTAACGGTAAGGCTTGGGTTTATGAGTAGAAATTCGTTATGAAGAAGCGACTACTTATGATAAGAAGGTTCGGTGGTAAGTATAATATTGAAGGAAATACTTGGGTTTATATGTAGAAATGGTGTTCAGAAGAGGCGAGAGCCAACGGTCAGAATTGCCGTTTGACTGATAAAGATAAGAATTGCCAGAGGAAAAGAAAGATATTGAATTAAATATTTGGGTTTCTGTGTGAAATGGTTTACCGAGGAAGGAAAAGGCTAAAAAGTAAGAATTGCCGGTGGTATGTTATAAACAGTAGTTTAGGCTTGGGTTTGTGAGTAGAAATTGTATTCTAAAGAAACGACTGCTAATGGTAAGGCTTGGGTTAATGAGTAGAAATTCGTTATGAAGAAGCGACTACTTATGATAAGAAGGTTCGGTGGTAAGTATAATATTGAAGGAAATACTTGGGTTTATATGTAGAAATGGTGTTCAGAAGAGGCGAGAGCCAACGGTAAAGAATTGCCGTTTGACTGATAAAGATAAGAATTGCCAGAGGAAAGAAAGATATTGAATTAAATATTTGGGTTTCTGTGTAGAAATGGTTTACCGAGGAAGGAAAGGCTAAAAGTAAGAATTGCCGGTGGTATGTTATAAACAGTAGTTTAGGCTTGGGTTTGTGAGTAGAAATTGTATTCTGAAGAAACGACTGCTAACGGTAAGGCTTGGGTTTATGAGTAGAAATTCGTTATGAAGAAGCGACTACTTATGATAAGAAGGTTCGGTGGTAAGTATAATATTGAAGGAAATACTTGGGTTTATATGTAGAAATGGTGTTCAGAAGAGGCGAGAGCCAACGGTCAGAATTGCCGTTTGACTGATAAAGAAAAGAATTGCCAGAGGAAAGAAAGATATTGAATTAAATATTTGGGTTTCTGTGTAGAAATGGTTTACCGAGGAAGGAAAAGGCTAAAAGTAAGAATTGCCGGTGGTATGTTATAAACAGTAGTTTAGGCTTGGGTTTGTGAGTAGAAATTGTATTCTGAAGAAACGACTGCTAACGGTAAGGCTTGGGTTTATGAGTAGAAATTCGTTATGAAGAAGCGACTACTTATGATAAGAAGGTTCGGTGGTAAGTATAATATTGAAAGGAAATACTTGGGTTTATATGTAGAAATGGTGTTCAGAAGAGGCGAGAGCCAACGGTCCAGAATTGCCGTTTGACTGATAAAGATAAGAATTGCCAGAGGAAAGAAAGATATTGAATTAAATATTTGGGTTTCTGTGTAGAAATGGTTTACCGAGGAAGGAAAGGCTAAAAGTAAGAATTGCCGGTGGTATGTTATAAACAGTAGTTTAGGCTTGGGTTTGTGAGTAGAAATTGTATTCTGAAGAAACGACTGCTAACGGTAAGGCTTGGGTTTATGAGTAGAAATTCGTTATGAAGAAGGAGCCACCCTTCTCTCAGTGCCGACGGAACTACCCTACTCACTGAGAAGTCGAAATCCTGAAGCGCTGGGAAGAACACTTCTGAAGCGTTCTTAACCAGCTCTTAATCATCTCCGACGCCACCATCGACCGACTGCATGTAGTGGAAACCAACGCTGACCTCCATCTCCTGCGCTCTCTCTAAGAAACCATCAAGGCCGTGCAACAGCTCTCCAGCGGGAAAGCACCTGAATCAGACGCGATCCCTGCTGAGATCTACAAGCATGGTGGCCCCAAATTGATGAACCAGATCACAGCCCTCTTCCAGGCGAAGTGGTGACAAGGACAGGTCCCTCAGGATTTAAAATAAACCACAATCGTTCGTTTTTCCAATAAGAAGGGGAACTGCTAAATCTGTGAAACCTACTGAGGAATCCAGCTGCTCAACATCACCGGGAAGATCTTCGTCCGTATCCTTCTCAATCATCTGAGCGGTCACCTAGAGCCAGGGTTGCTCCCGGAAAGCCAATGTGGCCTCCGACGACACCGCGGAACAGCCGACGTGATCTTTGCCGCCCGCCAGCTACCCGAGAAGGACCAGGAGATACGATCTCACCCCTACACTACCTTCGTGGATATTAAAAAAGCCAATGACACGATGAATCGCGAAAGTCCACTTGCATTGGTCAAACGCATCTAAGACAACGTACAAACGGAAGAAAAACTACCAATTCTCGTGAAATGGTGTTGGAATATACACTTTCATGTTAGGCTGCTTGATGACGGCCATACTTTACGTTGCGCTTAAATTTAGCAGAATATGTATGTGCAAAACTCTTAAAAAGACTATTGTATAAGTAATTCGGCTTTGTCTGCTTTATTTACTCGTAAAATTGCATAAACAGGTTTCCTATACATTAAAAACTCCAGTTTACTTAACTATGTCAATTGTTCACCTTTTCGTAATCCGTTCCTTTTCTAAACAAAATAAGTTTTCTAGACAATGTAATATTATGTGTAAACCACAAAACGTTTTGTTTTTCCTAACGATGGGTTTCATTATTGATCTAAAGTTTTGGTGGACGCAGTGTGCGCTCATTTCGCGTAACGGGCCGTAACTCATGAAATCCATCAGCTTTTAATAAGTTAGGCAATCAACTGTACGAGTTAGATTTCATCGGAATTAATTACATACCATTTTTCCTATAAAATTTGTTTTTGACTATAATTGAATAAAATCAATAAAATCACAGAAATTATCATCGTATTTAATGATATACACCCTTCAGATTCAATTTCATGACACGAGCACGTCGCTTACAACACGGACAGAGACGAAGGCTGAATGAAAAATGACCAAACGGTTGAAAGTCTGATGGAGAATTGGTACAGAGTAAACTATATTCTTTGCGCTATAGACAAGGAATTTCACAAGCCATTTCCAAAAATTTAGTCGGTTTGAAATTTGCATCAAGCAAAAACCGGCGTTCTTTTTACACACAGCAATACCCCAGGTAAATGACCTCATATCCAAAAACCAACATATAACGTTATTTACCGTTTCCTATTTTCCAACTGCCGTTGCGTTTATATAAATCACATGGGCCGACGACTTGGGACTCGCATGAAGAAACACAAGCTGGATATCCACTAATCTGACCTCTTATGCATTTTTGGACCACGCAGTTGATTGTGACCACCGTTTGAATTGGTGCGGTACTAAAAATGGGTGCCACGGCCCATCTAACGGAAATAATTCCAACCGCCGTCGAATTAAGGAAGATTTTACAGTTGACTCTGTGCGTGACAACCTGAGGGTCATCGCTTGTCATCCATGTCAAAATATATTCTTTTTATACTGCAGCATATTTCATTTTAGCAATCCTACACGAACGGTCCATTCTCAAACCAATCCCATATTAGTATTCTGAATAGCATTTTTAAAAGAGCGCTACCCACCGTACCTGCACATCATAGATACATTTTTTCACCTTAGAATAAACTTCAATGAGCTTTTGGTCGTCAAATCACTGACATATACTATTAACTTCCATCAGTAACATATTTTCGGTTAGCTGCGCCACTCCCAACACTTCTGCCACTTATGGCTTTTTGCACTCCGT
>WEDG01008569.1:0-119549 GCA_017591395.1 Schistocephalus solidus
TTCTTTCAAGGAAAAGTGCGTTACTAATATGGGGGCATTACGACTGAGCGAATGCAGTCCCAAACCACAGCTTTCAAGAAACAAACGCGCGCCGTCAAAAGCAGATATGTAACTGGGAATATTACGCAGCATAAAATTATGCTTGCTATTTATCCATTCTTCGGTTTTGGAGCTTATTATCCCAATAACTTGAAAAACCTGCTGGAAAACTGTGTCAGAGGCATTGGTTATAGTTCCTTTAAGCAAAAAAGCTACTATTTTGTCAGACTACGATCTATTAATGCAGGACGAGGTGGAGGCTTGAGCAATCAGAGGATCAACAGGTTTCAGATTTACGAAAGGAATTTAAGAGTTGACAATATCAACAGAGAGCTGCGAAGTCTCGCATACGCTAGATATGTCCCCTTCCATTACTCTATTGCTCAAGGATTGAGGAGAAGCTGCAACCTTGCGTGTTTTTTCAAGTCGCTTATGGGACATCGTAAGCTAGTAGACGGAATTTGTTTTACTTAGTATAAAAAGTGGGTTAATAATTTACAAAAGTATACGAAAATAGGCTAAAATGGCAGCCGATTTCAAACAGTAAATAGAAAACAATGAACCAAGCACAATTGATGATGGATCGATTCAATCTTCTTCCGTTTACTAGCGTCCAGAAGGCTTAATAAAAATGAACTCTATTCTAGACGACGTCTTACATTCATTTTATGAGGGCTGGTTCTAATATTGACGGTTTTAAAATTTCTGAAGATAAACCCTGTATTTTGGCGCGCAATCGAGAAAATCAGCATCTCTGGTAACATCCAGATGAAAACACGGAGAAAAATGTTCAGCATTAGATTAAGTGTCCGATAACTGGAAACCGTCATCGTTTCTAATAACAGGAATCTTGTTCCTGTTACCTGTGCTTTTCGTAAATAGCTGTAGAGCAATTTGATATTGTGAACTGCTTGCTGGAGAAAATCCCTCTCGTAATTCCGCCGTCCTTTGATTATCAAGCTTTTAACCTTTTTCCTTTGAATTTTGTATGCTTGAAAGGCTACATTTTAATTGGATCCGAAAACTTTCTTCCAAGTCCTTCCTTTCCTGTTTATCTATCTGTTTGGATCTTGTGTTAGCCACTGTGGTTAGTTGGATATCCTAGGCATTTATAACAGGCAGTGGCGTTTTATAAGATGCAAGTACCACTTCTTTAATAAATTCCAGTCCTCAGAAACGTTCCTGGAGAAGAGAGATTTTTCAGTCTATTCCTGTTGCCTCAGCTCTCATTTCAAAAAAGTCTCCTTGCCATATATGGGACTTTAGATAAATAAGTTTATTGATTTGGCACTGCTTGGGCGCCGTCAAATCCTTAGAACACAGGAAAAACCCTAAAACAAACTCCTCTTTTCATTAAACACTTTTGATTTGGTTTGTTTGTTTGCTTAAAAAGCAGTGTTCGAAATGAATAGTTTGTTTAAAGTAAAACAAACCTGTTTTCCAAAGTTCATAAATAGCAAAATTTGAAGTTAAAACAGTTTTACAGAATGGGGATGAATGTACCAGGTAAGAATGGTTAGAGTCAAGACTAGTCTGTTATTGACGTTAGAGAGTATTCATTTGACAGAGGTAGAAACGTCTGCGGTCGATTCGAAGGGATACGTACTTCCAATCAGATGCGAGCACAATCAATTCCGGTGTGGGGTTGTAACCGACCCGTATTAGATACGCGACGAATCCCAAATTAATAACGCCCAAATGAGAACAAGATAGTAAGGCGAAGATTTTGGGGATTATTTGTAACTATAAATTGGAACTCTATTTGGGGCTTGGTCCTGGGAGGATCCTTTGGAAGGAATTGGCTGTCCTGGGAGAATCCTTTGGAAGGGATTGGCTGTCCTAGGGAGATCTTCGGGAGGTCCGTGGAGAAGGAGAGGCGATGGCTGGAGAAACGTCAGAGAGCGGTCTCCGGTCCAAAGTGATGAGCCTCAGTTCTCCTCGGTATTTATGTCATGTTCTCCAGACGATTTGATAGGTTTACATAGAATAGACCAATGGGTATACGTAAATCACACGAAAACAACCAATAGGGTTAAGAGTTAATATTTTATAGACTTCCGGGCTGGCGCTAGTAATCTGGGCTACTGGAGTAATCTGCTAGTAATTTGGGCTATTAGAGAAAATCGAAAAACTTTGATTCCATCTTTTACATTGCCCCTCCTGCGTAAAGCTTTTCGCTGTCCTCAGCGAGCTCAATGTCATTTCGCAAACGCACGGAGTCCCTTGAATTTTGAATGTTATAAGGCATTACGGTTTCTTCTCCACCTTCGGGTGGGATTTCAACCCACCTCTCGACCCCCTCGTGATCTACGTAACGCACTGCATCGCCTGGGTGTTCTGCTCTGCGGTTATCTTCCATTGGCCTCTCCCCAGTTTAAGTCTATTAAAAGTGAACCGTGAATTCAGAGGTGAAAGGTCGATTTCGATCTTGAATGACGCAGGTTGTATCAGAGAGCATTCTGGTGACGGTATATGGCCCTGACCAGTCCATTACTAACTTACTCGGTAATCCCTGGGGAGTCGCATGCTCCATAAGCCAAACAACATCACCGACATCATATGGACACCCATGTGCCAGCCTGTCATAGTGTTCCTTTTGGTGCCTCTGGGCTCCTTGTAAGTGTATCCGTGCTTCCTCCGTGGCTATACGCATTTTCTTGTGGAGTGCAGCGACGTAAGAACCAACCGGTATTTGATTATTCTCAAGAGGTACCTGTAGATCCTCTGGTATTCGCATTTCACGACCACAGGTGAGTGCAAAAGGCGTCTGTTGTGTCGAAGAGTGAACCAAGGACCGGTATGCAAGCATGCACGCTGGCAACGCATCATCCCACGTGAAGGGAGCCTGACGATCTACAAAAGCCTTTAGTAAACCAACTAGCGTCCTATTCGTCCGCTCCACTTGACCGTTTCCTTGCGGGTGGTAAGCCGTGGTGCGCGTCTTATTGACCTTCAAGTATTTGCACAGACTGTGAAGGACCGCGTTTTCAAATGAGGACCCTCGATCCGAATGGATCTGTTCTGGTGTGCCCCATCTACATACCCAATTGTTAAAGATGGCCTGAGCAACAGTGTCAGCCGACATGTTGGGAAGGGGTTCCGCCTCAGCCATTTTGGTAAAGAAATCAACCATCACTAGAATATATCGGTTGCCCAGAACTGATGGCGGTAGTGGTCCCACTAAGTCAACGCCTACACGTTCGTTGGGGTATCCCGTCAGAATAGGCTGAAGAGCAGCCCTATTCAGCTGTCGTGGCGGTTTGATCGGATTGCACAAGGTGCAATACCGAATAAAGTTCCACACTGACCGCTTCAAGTTAGGCCAGTAGTATCGGCGCCTAAGGGCCCACTCGGTCTTATGGATGCCCACGTGCCCCAACTGTGTGTGGATTCTATTAAGAACCTCGTCTACCATGGATAAGGGTAGAAGAATACGTCGCGGGTATTGTTCGCCATCGCGATAGAACAAAACGTCATTATCCATAAATAGTTTGTCCCACACCATGTGTGCAAGCAACGCGTCTCATAGCTATGGCCTCTCAGTTCAACTGCACTAAGTGGTCGAGAACCACTCAACTTCCTATGATATATCGGGCCAATATGAGGATCTTCTTGCTGCGCTTGCGCCCAAAGACGGCTTTGGTCGTCTTGTAGTGACACGGCACTAATGTTAATGTATGTAAATGACGGACATTCGCCATGGGGACGGTAGGGCTTTCGAGAGAAAGCATCAGCATTATTGTGCTGACGTCCTGGACGGTATACGCATTCGAACTCATACCCGGCTAGCCTCTCTTGCCCCCTAGCGACCTGTCCTTCAGCGTTCTTAAAGTTCTGCAACCAGGTCAGAGGGCTATGATCCGTGCGCACTATGAAAGGCTGGTATTGGAGGTATGGCCGGCATTCCTCCACGAAGTGGGTGAGTGCGAGCATCTCCCTTCTGGTCACACAGAAACGGCGTTCTGCCTTTGTCAGGGATCGGCTTAGATACTGAATGACGCCCTCTGTACCATCTGGTTGTTGCTGGGAGAGGACAGCGCCTATGGCAGTGTCACTAGCATCGGTATCTAGCATCGGTATCTAGGAAAACAGGTTTTTTTTACTTAAAACAAACTCGTCATTTCAACACTGCTATTTAAGCAAACAAACAAACCAAAGCTTAAGTGTTTAATGAAAAGATGAGTTTGGTTTAGGTTTTTTCCTGTGTTCTAAGGATTTGACGGCGCCAAGCAGTGCCAAATCAATAAACCTATTATAATTTTCCTGGCGTCATTGCTTATGTCAGGAAAAACTAAAATAGGAGTAGTGCACAACTTATCCTTCAACGTCTGGAAGCTACTAGTACAACCAGCCGTCCACTTAAATTGTACTTCTTTCTGGGTCAGCTTGTGAAGTGGACCAGCTAGGTGAGCATAGTCTTTAATAAATCTTCGATGGTAGGGAAGCCAATCCTAGAAAACTGCGGACTTCAGTTACGTCCATAGGGGTGGGCCACTCGCGGATCTGCCTAACTTTATCCTCGTCCGTTTCTATGCCCAGAGGCCGAGACTACATGCCCTAAAAACTTGACACGAGGTCTAATAAAAACACATTTACAGGGCTTAAGGTTGAGACCAGCCTGTCTGAGACTGGTAAACACAGCACGGACATTGCTAATATGACTATCAAAAATCCTTACCAAGAACAATTATGTCATCCATATAAACTAGGGCATGACTTGGGGAATGAGTTGAGCCAGGACTTGATTCATTAGCCGTTGAAACGTACTGGGGAGCATTAGCTAGGCCAAAAGGCATTGTCTCGAAACTCGTAAAGACCCGAGGGGACTGCGAAAGCAGTCTTCTCTCTGTCAATGGGTCGCACTTCTACTTGCCAGTAACCGGCTGCTAGATCTAAAGTAGAGAATACCTGATTACCCGAAAGGGCATCTAGGGTGGCATCAATCCTGGGCAGAGGGAAAGAATCCTTAGTTGTTACTGCATTTAATTTGCGATAGTCAAAACATAACCGCATATAGCCATCCTTCTTCATAACTAGCACGACCGGAGACGACCAAGGTGAATTGGACGGCCTGATAATTTTCCGGTCTAACATATCATCGATCATGGCTTTTAACTGTGTCTGGTAGAACACGGGTAATCGCCTAGGAAGAATTTTCGTGGGCCGAGTCACACCTGTATCAATCTCATGCTGGGCCACATTAGTACGTCCGAGTGAACGGCCGTCCCAATCGAAGATATCTTTAAACTCCTCTATTAAACTACATAATTTAGACGAGCTATTCTTGTCAAGAGTAGGGGGCACTAAATTATTGACATCTTCTAACTTGAATGCATTAATTACAGGTTGACTAACCGGTACCTCGGTCCGGAAAGGCACCTTAGTACCACCGACATGGAGAGTGTTCACGTTAAAGTCTAAGGAACATTTAAAAGCATGAAGAAAATCAGCACCTAATATGCAGTCCCAGGCAATGTCAGGCAACCCAGGGCATCGACGACCGTCCGAACTCGCGCCGCAGACGCTCGAAGATTGTCGCGGGGGTGAGCGACGCTGTAAGGTTAGCAGCCCTGGCCAACGTGTATACTTCATTGTCTAACCGTCCCAGGATGGCGGCTGGGCGGGCGCCTTCGTCTACGGCCTCTAGGTAGACCTTCATTCGGTCCTCCCATAAGTCGTAGTCATCATACACGGTCAGCCTCTCCGGCTTGGGTGGACGACCTCCAGAAGTTGATACTCGCTCCATTGCCTGGACTAGTCTTGTGATCAGGTCGTCGGACATGGTGAATCCAAACGCTTGCCACCAAAATGTAACCGACCCGTATTAGATACGCGACGAATCCCAAATTAATAACGCCCAAATAAGAACAAGACAGTAAGGCGAAGAGTTTGGGAATTATTTGTAACTATAAATTGGAACTCTATTTGGGGCTTGGTCCTGGGAGGATCCTTTGGTAGGGATCGGCTGTCCTGGGAGAATCGCTGGAAGGGATTGGCTGTCCTAGGGAGATCTTCGGGAGGTCCGTGGAGAAGGAGAGGCGATGGCTGGAGAAGCGTCAGAGAGCGGTCTCCGGTCCAAAGTGATGAGCCTCAGTTCTCCTCGGTATTTATGTCATTTTCTCCAGACGATTTGATAGGTTTACATAGAATAGACCAATGGGTATGCGTAAATCACACGAAAACAACCAATAGGGTTAAGAGTCAATATTTTATAGACTTCCGGGCTGGCGCTAGTAATCTGGGCTACTGGAGTAATCTGCTAGTAATTTGGGCTATTAGAGAAAATCGAAAAACTTTGATTCCATCTTTACAGGGTCTCCCGACTTATTAGTTGACTGATTGCTAAAAAAGGTGAGAAAGATTAGGAGCATGAAGAGTTCAACGGTAAGAAACTTTCAATGTAGTCCTACAGTCTTCATATTTGTATTATATAACATAGTGTTGAATAATGTTTGATCATGCTGTATGAAACAGCTAGTACCATTCGTTTCATAAAGCTATATCAAAACCTAGGCGTGCGGCTCGTTGTGCATTCGAATGACGTAGAGCATTAATGATGTTAAAACCGGAATAAATATACTACTAATAGACTGA
Source organism: Schistocephalus solidus (assembly GCA_017591395.1). Taxonomy (NCBI): domain Eukaryota; kingdom Metazoa; phylum Platyhelminthes; class Cestoda; order Diphyllobothriidea; family Diphyllobothriidae; genus Schistocephalus; species Schistocephalus solidus. The sequence goes on from WEDG01008569.1 coordinate 6,634, forward strand.
GATAAAAATATAATAAGTTTTGCAGGTTAATTTTAAAGCAAATTGTTTAACAATGATAAAATTATATATAAAAATAAAGACGCTATCCAAAACATTTAAAAATGTAAAATTATCATTTATTTTTAATAAGTATAAAAAATTGAAAAAAGCTGCTTTTTAGATAATGGATATTTAAATGATTAAATTGAGAGCCCTTGCGCATAGCCAGAGGATAGGTATTTATGAGTCTTGTGAGGTCACTGACCACCAGCTATAGCTTGCCCATAACCAGATGGTGTACCACATAACCAGATGATTAAATTCTTGATCTCTATGTGCATTGCAGGTTGTCGTAGGATGGTCATAAAAGGACGTCAAAAAGCTACTCATGGGAGCTTCTGGCCTGAACTGGCTATCGACGCAAAGTACGTTTGGATTTACTTGACTTCTAGATGCACATACGGCAGCTCATCGGAAGAACTAAGAATTAAAGTAGCTTTCGCCGATAGTAACCATCACGTTGTAAAACGCGTGATTCTCGAAGTTGGCGTTATCAGAGCCCTTTCGGCCCGAATTCTATGTCGAAGAACTGAGTTGAAAAATGTCCTATCTTATTCAAAAATAGATGTGTGGTATTATTTAACAGATCTTGTTTGATTTTATTTTAAATTCTAGTAGGGTTTGACTATTTATGATAGAACTTGGTAGGGCATTCCATATTGTCGCGTATCTTATGGAATAGAAGTTGGATCGTTGGGCCTTTTTGAATTTAGGAATTTTTATAATGTTTTCATAATTTCTAGTGTCTTGGGGGCCGTTTTGATTTGTTACTATATTCATTCTGAGAATATCTTGGTCGTGTGTGATTTTGAATAGAAAAGTGATACCATTTTTGAGTCTTCTGATCCAGACGGGTTGAAGACCATATTTATTGTAAAGTTCCATGTATGAGCCTTGAATGCCATCACATTTGGATAAGGATCTGGTAAAGCATCTTTGAATGGCTTCTATTTTCTTTCGGCCATTTAGAATTTAGAATTTAGAATTTATATTTGGTTAGCACCGGGAAGGTACTGTCTAAGCAAACATTAGTAACGAAATAAAGTTATGACAATGTGTGCAGATAAAATGTACAAATTCATAAATTGTCCTGCTATGTCAACAGTTAGCAATGTTTTAAAAATTAATGGAGAACTAGAAAAATAGGCAGTGAAAAACTCCTACCATGAAAAATGGAGGCAGAGTTCAATAGGCCTTCATTTTTCGAATAGAAGGTAGGAGAAAAAAACTGCTTAGGAAAAATAGTCAGGTGGTAGAATAGGGTAATACTGCAGTAGCATTTCAGAATGAGATAATGAAACGTCGAGGTGATTCGTTCTTGATCACTTAGGCGTATGAAACAGAATCTCACGAAAATGCGTCAATGAACTTAAGTCCTCAGCATTATAGGATCCAGAATTGAATTCTGATGATGGTTAGTATCCAAAGAAACCGCAGCATTTAAGACTGTGGACCACCGAATTTGTACGTCCGAATGACGTCATCGTTTGGTAGGCGGGTGATATAAGGAGACATTATAGTTCATGGGCGTCTCCAGGTAGCGTAAATATAGTTTCAAGAGGGTTACTCAAATTCCCGATGGTCCTTTTCTCCGAGTCATGGGGAAAGCTACTGGGAAAAATATGAGGAAAAATAAAAGGTTAATAGAATCAGTGTTAAGATAAATGTGCAGTCTTCGCTTGAATGCAGATAGACTAGTTAACGACCTAATTTCAATTGGCAAGTTATTCCAAAGAAAACTATACCTAGAAGCAAAGAAGAGAGAGTGTTTACACGTGGAGGATGCAGGGGGAGGTATAATTAGTGCAGAATATCTTAGGTTATAAGGAAGACTAACGGGGGTAATGACAGAAAGCTTTGGGAGAGTTGAACTATTATTAAGACGAAAAAGGAGACAAAAGCCTGCTTCAAGTCTCCTGACCCAAAGAAATTTTAGCTTCGTAAGCTGGCATCTTGTTGAGTAGGAAGTAGTTAAAAGAGTCAGATATAGGAGTTTTTTTGCGAAATTTCTTTGAACATTTTCAATTTTTGAATGGTTAGATTCGTTCATCAAACCGAAGAAAGGACAGCAAAAATTCAAGAATGGGAATTACAAACATATGATAAAAGTCTTATTTAATTTCAGGAAGGTAGAAATTATAAGAAATAAAAGCCGCAAATCTGAGCAGCTTTGGCCGTAATTCTATCGGCATGAGGCGAAAGATCTAATTTATTGGTGTAGCTTAAGCCCAAGTCCTTGATGGAGGAACATTCAATCATATGGCAACCTTCAAAGATAAGAGATTGCGGCAGCCTTACAGGCCCAAAAATCATGTAGCGACACTTAGTAGGTGAGAACTCCATTAGCCATGTGGAGCTCCAGGCCAACAAAGCGTCTAAGTCTGAATGAATTTGTTCTAGGCACCGTTCGGTTGTAGAGTTAGAGAAAGAATAAACGCATTTGAGATCATCAGCATAAATAAAAGATTGAGAATGTTTAACTATCGATGAAATATCATTTATATACAGTAAGAACAACAAAGGACCTAATACGGTACCTTGAAGGACACCACTAACAATCGGGGTAGCACTTGAGTATGAGGACCCTACTAAAACTTTTTGTTTTCGATCATTTAGGTATGATCTCATAAAGTCAGTCAAGGGGACTACGGAATCCTATAGCTTCTAGTTTAGCTAGAAGTCGTTTATGAGGCACCTTATCGAATGCCTTACTAAGATCAAAATAGATAACTACTACAGATAGATGATCATTACGAAGAGAGGTTAGTAGATTTAGAAAAGACATGTGGCAGGTTTCACAAGAACGGTCCGGTAAGAAGCCGTGTTGGGAAAAGTTGATAATTTTATTGCTTATGCGAAAATTTCGTGATTTGTTTTGCAATTAGTTTTTCGAAGAGTTTAGCAAGAGAGGGCGTTTTATGAACACCGCGATAGTTATGAATGTCCGAGCGGGAACCAGATTTAAAAACTGGTATTATAATAGAAGTTTTCCAATAATCGGGGAAGAAACCATTTTCGAGAAATACTGAGTATAATTTTCTTAGTAAAGGTGGAAAATCCCTTAACTGTTTAATTAGTGAGTTTGGAATGTTATCAGTTGCAACTGAATGTGAATTTATTAGGTGAGCTATTTCTTTTTGAATACATGAAGGCGAGAAATTAATAGTTGTTAGAAGCGAATTTGAAAGCAGAGGAATTGTGGGAGTGGGGCTAGTTTCAGTGGTAAAGTGGTTGGCAAAAAACGAGTTTAACAATTCTGCTTTGCCCAAATCATCTGTAACAAATTTTCTGTTACAGTCGAGTAAGGGCGGAGTTACATTCAGACGCTTAGCCGATGACCGAACATGAAAGATTTGAGCAACAGATTTGGATGAATTGGCATCACTTAGTGCCCGAGACTCCCTGCGCTTATCTCGCGCGAGCCTTATTCTCGATGCTAATTCAAATATTTGTGCAATCCTTAAATGAACTGACAAAGAGCTTTTAGATGAATCTTTAAGTTGTTTTCGTAATTTTTTAAGTCTGTTCTGGAGAAAATGCGGAACAGTAGAAGAAGCTGAATGTGAATTAAAAATCTTAAACGGGATAAAAGCCTGGATTTTTCTGTGAGGCTCTGCAATAGCTCACGGAAAAAGTTTAGATCGTTGATTGAGAATATGCTATGCCAATCTAGAGTGCTTACGAAATTATTTACTGTTTCATGGTTTATGTTAGCAAAGTCAAGGTTATTGCATTTAAACTCAGGCTTCGTAAGAAGGTGAATTGGAAAACAACAGTGAATTATTGCGTGATCACTTGTAAATAGATCATGATGGAAATTCATAAAGAGAGGGTGAACATCGTTTGTAAAAAAATTAAATCTAAAAATGTTGTCATTTCTAGTAACTGATCTGACCAGTTGGGACATGTTTGTAAAGTTAATAGTATCGACCAATTTCTGATGTTTAGGCGGAGAGGAATTGGCCTGCCAGTCAATGTCTGGCAGATAAAAATCACCTACGATTATTTTGACATCAAACTGAGTGTCTGCAACTTTTTCAAATAGTTCACAGAGCTCGCTTTCATTGCCAGAATAACACGGAGGATTATAGACACAGCCAATTACCGCTTTTTATTGTGCGGGAGGATGACTGAAGCAAAGCATACATTTCCAGAAAAAGACGAAATGTTCAGATGAAAAGGGAAATGTACAAAGGATGACTTAATATAAAGGAGGCAACCACCGCCACGTTTTTCAGCGCGGTCTTGTCGGTACAAATTGAAATTATCTATAGCAAGCGTTGAGTCAGAAATAAGAGAGTGAGCCCAGGATTCAGTGATGCACAGCACATCTGGATCAAGCTCAAAGGCTACTGTTCTAAGCTCAGCCATCTTATTTACAACTGACCTCGCATTGAGTGAAACTAAGCTGAGCGTATTCGTTAGCGGCAGGTTACGCTCATCAGTATTTATAAAAAAGGATAATTGGGTGGTGGAGAAGAAAACTGGAAAGAAGAAACGAAAGGTGGGAAACAAAATTGCTCTGGTCTACAATTTTGTCGAAATGTTACTGTTAAGCGAACTGAGATTATTGTACAGCGGCATATTTGGATGAAAACCTTGGAAGGGAAGGCTATATTGTGGCGTTTGAAAGATAGGGGGTGGTATAGAAATGAGATTTTGAGGGACGTTAGCAAAAATTGGCGGAAAACGTGCATTTGAAAAAGGAATAATTGATTTCGAAAAACTGGTAGCATAATTAGAAGCGTTAAATATTTGTGGATTTCGGACAATTTTTCGGGTTGGGAAAGATGCTAACGTTAGCGTTCGCAGCCTTGTAGATGCTGAGGGGTTAGCAGGTTTCCCATCGGTAATGCCATTGCTGATCTTAAAGCCTGGATTAGCCACAGATTTAGATTTACTAGGAGTTTTCTTAGGGTTAGTAGATTTTGGCAGGTATAGCCGGCATGGTTTTGCTTGGGATGAGAAAGAAGTGGAGTTGACACAATTTCCCTCAAACCAGAAACAAGGTTAACGGGTGAAGATTCAGCTGGAATCGAAATTCCTGTCGATCCGGAGGGCCATGGGCTTGCTTTAGCTACAGGACAAACCTCTGAGATAACTTTTGGTATTGAAGGTGTAGACCAAGGCTTCCTGTTTGCTAATGAGGGTGAAACCCGACGTTCCATTGGGGTTTTATCCTTACAGATAAACAACCTGTTTTTTTCAAATATTGAGCTGAGTGCTCATGCCTAGAGAAAATAAGGTCAACTTCAATCGCTGAAAAAAGTTTGACCAGAATAGGAGGGGTTTTACTACGGGAAGATAACCTTTTAGCTTCAGCGACTTTAAAGTTAAAGCCGCACGAGTAAAGGAAATGAAATGCAACGTCCAGGGGGATTTTACTCTTGGGAACGTTTTTTAAAAGAAAATTGAAACTTCTCTTATGTCAGTCAAGTGACTCAGTACTGACCTTGTTTATAAAAGGCTCTAGTTTCACGCATTGTTGAGAAGTGAGTGAAGACAACTTTCCCTCAAAAATGGTACCAAGGATCGTGAAGAGAGAACCATATTTAGACATAAAAATATTAAAGTTTTCCAGGGCGTCAAGGTCTAATTTCTTCATGCTTAAGGTGTGTTGTTCTAGTGGAAGTTTTACGCGATGGCATTATGATGGCATTATGCCAATGAAAATTGAGCAGTAATCCAGGAGAGGTAAACTGTACATTTTATATTGTCGTGTCTTTAGGGCAGGTGAGGAGAAATTTTTACAAATGAATCCGCATAGTCTAGTGGCTTTTGGTGATATTTGTTTAACGTGAGGATATAAATCAAGAGCATTTGTATAGCTAAGACCTAAGTCTTTTATTGATGTTGTCTCGGTTATTTCCTGGTTATTGAAAATTATTGGTGGAAGTTTTTGTGGACCAAAAATCATGAGATGACATTTACTTGGAGACAATGGCATTTGCCATAGAGTACTCAATTCGCTTAGTTTTTTAAGATCATTTTCAATCGTTCTATGCATACTGGCTACTGTATGCTTTTTATATGCAAAGGCTAGTTTTAAGTCGTCCAAATATAAAAATGTTTTAGCTGACGTTGATATAGAGGATAATTCATGAATGTATATAAGAAATAGGAGGGGACCTAAGATAGTCCCCTGAAGTACTCCACTACTAATAGGAGATGGTTCTGAGACCACGTTTTGAATTTTTACTACCTGATATCGGTTTTGAAGGTAAGATTTTAGAAAGTCGAGAAGAGGAGACCCAATCCCATGACTTATTAGCTTTACTAGAAGCCTTTGATGGGGGACTTCATCTAACGCATTTTTTAGGTCAAAGTATATCGTAGCTACCGTGTTTCCGTCATCTCTGTTACTTGAAACGAATTCAAGGAAGGTGAGATGGCAGGACTGACATGACTTTTTAGGTAAGAAAGCGTGTTGAGTGGAAGGTATGAGGTTAGCGTTTGTTTGATAGTTTAGCATTTTTTTGGAAATTATTTTTTCTAGTATTTTTGCTATTACCGCTGTTCGGTGAACACCACGATAGCTTTGTGTATCAGATCGGTTCCCGTTTTTAAAGATTGATGTTATGCTAGAGTATTTCCAGATTTATGGATACATACCATTCGATGGGAGTAAGGAGAATAGACTAGACAGCAGTATTGGAGCATATATCATATGCTTCACTATGCCAGGTGGGATTTTATCCGTTCCATAAGAGGTGGAATTAGACAGTTGTCTGATAGCATTTTTGACGGTTTCTTCGCTAAAAACAGATCTCATTGAGGGTAAATGCTGTCATATATGTTGGTTGGGGTATCGGCTCCTCCTTAACTGAATATTTGGCTGAGAAGTACTTATTGAATAAATTTGCTATTTGTTTATCGTCCGTTATTACTTGTCCTGTGTCATCAATCATGAGTTGGGGACCTGGTTTTCGATATGTGTGCATTTGTTTCCGAAAGATCTGGGCTGTTTTTTCGGAGGACTTTATGGGCCGGGGTTCCGCTGCTATCTTTTTGTTTACTTCCATTTTTTAGCTAGATCATGAATTTCTCTAATTCGTCTGAGTGTGGATAAATAACTACCTGAGGGATCATGAAGTTGTTTTTAGTTTTTTTAGTCTCTTGGAAAGGAAGTTAGGAATTTGTGACTTATACGGTAATCTCTCATCTATTAAGGTATCTCGAATTATAAAAAAGGTAGAGTATAAAATTTTAACAGCTTCCGTCGCGGATGTCGTTAGAAGATATGAACTCCAGTCTAGTGACCTTACATAGCTGTTCATATAGAAAATGTCGAGTTTTTTGGATTTATGTAAATTTAATTAGAATCTGATGTTTTTTTATGTTTAGAGGGAGCATTTTTATTATTGCCTTATGATCACTTTCAAAGGTTATGTTGTCATTATGCTTTGTTTCATTTATTAAAGATAATAAAGAATATAAACCGTACTCCCATGAAAGTACCGCAGGATCACTTCGACCAAGTGGAGGTAGGCAGTATTCCTCGTCTTAACTGTCAGGATCTTTAGTGAAGACGAGATCTAAACAGCTAGCCATTTGTCCTCCGTGCGCTCTCGTCGGAAAAAATCCACGTTACGTGAGAAGAGCTTCAAGTGTTGTAATAAACAGACGGTGATGGAAGCATACTTTGAGCACTTCACCTGCAGATTTTTCCATCGAATGCTGGATGCATTGAAGTCACCCACTAAAATAACATCAGGACAATTACCAATCTCATTTATGTTCTGCAGCAATCAAGTATCAATGTCCGGGTCGGTCCCCAATTGTCGGTAGAGAGTACTAGTTTCAAGGGACTGCGATCCCTATGTCTTTATAGTCAGCTAAATAGTCTCGATATCATGGGTAATCATCTCTGTCCGTTCGCACACAGTGAAGTTGCTGTTTACATGCATCTCAACTCCTCCACCCTAGCGGTGTATGTGCTCTCTCCTGAGCAGCTGGTACCTGAATAATGCTACTTCGCAGTCATTGATTTTCTGTGTCAGCCATGGTTATGTGATTGCTATGATATCATGAGACGAAACGGCTTCGAAAGGTGACTTTGGGCGTTGTTATACAGAAATTTAAATTTGCAACACTCGGCAGTGCACAATTCCGTTTGTCTCGTGTTTGCCTAAACTACTTTGCTGCTGCCATCATGAGCAATATTTCTGGTTCCAGAGCAATGCCAAATTTCACTGTATCCCGCGTTACCTGAAAATAACCAGTCTGTTCTCTCCAGCTGCAAGTCGCCTCTTCCATTCCATCACTAATTCGTGGCATTTCAGACGTTATGCTTGCGAGACGTCTGGCTGAAATAAATCTGCTTATGACAGTTTCCATGGTAAGTCTTTCTAAAGAGCGGTCGCTTAGCCTCTTCCTTGCTATCCAAGAAATTTTGATAGGCCGTAGCCTCACAGTTTCTGACTGTTTAATATCCTTTAATCCGATGCTGAAGGCTGCGGGAACGATTATTTTCTCTCTCGAATGAATTATATCGTGCACCAGGTGCTAAAACATAGCAAAGTCAGCAAAACCCTTTCCCTCGGGGAAGGAGTACTTAATTCAGATAAACCCTGGATAACTTCGCAAGTCTCTTGGCCTTGGGCGTCTTTTAATTAACTGCTCGCCATATTTTCCTATGAATAACCTGAGAGCTTCATGGTAGTTGTTTTTGACTTTATAATTCATTATAATTCAGTATATATAAGGGAGATAATCAGAGCCTTTGAAAACCCTATTTACAGATAGACGCTAGCAAAACAAGCAAATGTAACATTGCGATAGTCGTTTTAGCATATCGATCATTGCGGTCGACTCAATATATGTCCATCAAGTAAAAATGCATCAAGTCTTCTTTTAAACATTTCAACGCTTTCAGCCTGAACAACCGAAGCTGGCAGTTTGTTCCATTCTTCAATCACCCGTTGGGAAAAGAAGTTGGACCGCACTTCAAGTTTGGCGTGTTTTCTTTTCAGTTTGTATGGGTGTCCTCGGAGACTTGTCATGTTTGCCAATTAAAAAAATTTGGCCATCTGAAGAGCACAATCATCTCCTCTGACCAGTTTGAAGACTAAGATCATATCCTCTCTGTATTGCCTGTAAGAGAGAGAGGAAAAATTTTAAGTCTTTCTAGGTGGCCCTCATAGGGTAGGCATTCCAATCCGCTGACGAGTTTCATTGCCCTCCGTTGAACTTTCTCCAGCAGAGCGTAGTCATGTTTCGTCCAAGGGCGCCACGCCTGAACGCAATATTCCAACACCGGCCGGATAAATGTTCCAAAAACGCGCCCAAAAAGCTCTCCGTCAAAATTAACGAAGGAACTCCTGATTGCGCCTAAGATACACATAGCTTTTTTTGCGATATTCGCACAGTGCGACGATGGTTTGAGAGTTGGTGTTATCCATATACCCAAGTCCTTTATAATATTTACCTCCTGGAGTTGGTGACCACTGATGAAGTACTGGTATTAAAACCTAATCATCCTTTTGGAACTTGACCGCAGTCGGATTATTTGGCATTTGTTAAGATTAAGGTTCAGAAGCCACTCATCACACCATGTTTGCAAGCGATCTAAGTTTTGTTGTAATTTCTGCGCATCCTCCGGTTTTTCAATCGAGTTCCTTAACTTCAGATCGTCAGCGAACATAACCTTCTCGCATGTCAGACAACCAAAGCAGTCGTTTACGTATACCAGAAAAAAAATGGGACCCTTGTTATGGTTTTTCTCAATTCTATCTTTCCACGCGTTGGTTTTTCAATTTCAACTAAGGGCTCTTTTTAACTGCTGGCATGGGTGACAGAAGTTGAGACTGAATTCGGGACTGCTGGATTGCTGGATTGCAACCCATAAATTCAGAAAAGTTTAGGATAGTACTATCTTTAATTATTTACGTTATGCACTTCACTATTTTGCTCTAACACATGTAGTCTCTTTCTGACTGTCAATATTCTGCTTCAGGAGCTTCCTTAAATCCCCAAGCGCGTATTCTAATATTTGGAGGTTGATCAATATATTGGAACAGCAAACGCAAGGTTTCTCTTCTTAACCCACACTATGTGTGGTAAGTATGCTTTTGGCGCGTTTTGCCGATCGTGAACTGCATACATAACGAGCACGAAATAAATCCTGGAAGTTATGGCCCTATCGCCAGGCTTCCCTTCTAAAGAAGTGCCGATGCTTTGCATGCTCTTATCGTCAAAATTTTGTCTGTCCATCAATTGTGAATTTCGATGAGTATTTCAAACAAAATGAGTGCATCTATTGTTTTAGCGTTAACGAAAAGAACTTGGTAAAACGTATGAAGGATATGTAGAAATTACTTAGTCATTTTGCAGGTCTCGAAGAATCTGGCTTCGCCTTCGCAACCTTCCAGTCCAATCCAGGCTCTAACTGCTCGTCAGGCTTCCTGAGGAGTATCTACAAAACAGGCTGAGTCTTCATTATCCATATTCTGTCTAATTGATTGTGCAATTTATATCGGGTAACTCGTTATAACAAATATTTTTAACAACTTCCACTAGCAGAAGTAGTTAAGAACGTTCGGGGATTTCATTTATTTGCAAAAAAGGTGGAGTAGATCATTTATATACTGCTTGTGTAAAAGCGCTGATAGTGTAAACCTACACCTAGCTACCCGTTTCTTCTTGAGTCACCACACAAGAATTCAAAAAGTCATGCCGCAAGCCCAGATTGAACCCGCGACCACCAACGCGATGGCGACGCTCACTAACCACTCGACCACCTCATCACGGCGGCGAGCGCTCTCTCAAATTAATATGCACGCTATTGACAACACTGCCATTTGTGGTGGCTGTCAAAAACTGTCCATAAAGCTAAAACAGCTCGAGGATGAGATAAGACAAATAAACTCTGCGCTAAAAGTTATCTATAAAGCAGTAGATGCCACTCAGGAGTCCACGGTACGACTAACCAGAAGCAAAACCATTGATACTCGATCAAAGGGTATCCCAACAACAACTTCGACAGCTGCTACGGCTACCAAACAACAAGTACCAACGGCGCAGGACAAAAATAGTCCGCCTGAAACAAAAAAAGCCGTCAAAAACGCAAAATTGACACCAAAATGAAAAAGCCAATGGAAAACCGACTTCGAAAGATTCCTCAAAAAGGCTCGAACACGGGGCTTTGACCATTGCCTTATCCTCCACAGAAACTACTGACATTCTCACGCCAAGCACAAGCAGTGGAATCGATTCCCCAACCAAAACTACCACCTGCGATTCAAAATCGTCGAACCCGTGGAATTCGCCGAAACCAAATAAAACCGGACCAAAGCCAACACATAGCCAATCAGCATCCCCTCCATCATCAATGGTGCGCAACGTGAAACCTTCCCAACAAATAGTGGAAGACAGCGTCGTAGTTACAAAAAATGCCACGGACAGAAAAAAAGTTTCATAATACAGGGATTACTTGAATCAACAGCTGCGACTCCAGTAGACCAGTATGCTGAAGACATGAACCACTTTCGTGAACTTCTGAATAATATGCTGGAACCAAATACGTCGATTGAACTGGAAAAAGCCTTCCGGCTTGAAAAACGGCCCGAAAGCCAATCCGAATCAACACGTCCTAGGCCTCTTACAGTTTTCTTGACCAGCAGCCAGGAAACCAGTCTCATTCTGTCGAGGCGCTTTAAGTTAAAAAACTCAAACCCTGGAGTTTTTTTCAACAGGACTTCTCACCTGCGGAGCAGAACAAACGCCATCAACTTGTCATCGAAATAAGACGGCGGCTCAGTGAGAGGGAAACAAATTTGGTTATTTACAACAACCAAGTGATCCATCGTCCATTGTTCTCCCCCTGAAGAGGCCCGTTCCGGATTACCACACAGTTGGCCCAGTAATCAGGGGCTCGTGCCCGACTGTTAGAACTTTCCGAGCAAACCGAAAACTAACATTTCTGAACACCAATAAACAGAGTATATTATCGAAGCTCGACGAGCTTAGGATTCATGTCTGCGATCTATCTTTAAGATATAATTTCCGTAACAGAAACTTGGTTGTCCCAACAAATGGATGACCGAGAGCTAACTATGGCTGGCTAACAACTTTTTAGAAAAGACAGGAAAGAGCGTCAAGGAGGTGGCGTACTCACATGACGTGAAAAAGCGAACTTTACACTTTCAGACAAAACTTTATAAACTCGCGTCTACTTCCGAGGCGATATGGCTATCCGTAAAAGTGCCAGGTACATCAAGTCTAGATGTCCTGACAGTCTACCGCCCACCGAGAAGAGACCCCGTAGCCGATGCTTACCTGCTAGAGGAGCTTGAAAAGATTGCTACACGGTTGGATATCCTGATCATGGGTGACTTCAATGCGCCTCACATCGACTGGAGCTTGACCTGCGCAAATAGTTCTGATCTAGCCTTTAACGGTTGTTTTCTGAGCACGACGCTAAAGCTACGTCTCATTCAGCATGTCACTTTTCCAACCAGGGTGTGCGAAGGACAACAGGCCAATTGCCTGGACCTAGTTCTCACAAAGTCACACGACAGCATCGACGAAGTTTCATGTCTACCACCGCTAGGCAAAAGTGACCACGTGGTACTGCGATGGGAGTACTCACTATTTTCTATGCCAGCAAGACCCACAAAAATCAGAAGGAATATATGGCAAGGCGATTTCGGTGGAATGAGGGCCGAACTCATGCGCACTCAGTGGGAAACTTTATTCTTTGGAAACATAACCGAGGACTGGGAAACGTTCCGGGACATACTGCACAGGCTCATCGAAAATCACAGTCCGATTTTGAGAAAAAGGTTAACCAACAGACCGCGATGGCTTGCGCAGGCCTTAAAAATCGAAGTTAACAAAAAGCGAAGATTGTGGAAAAAATCGCTTACGGACGGAACTCCTACATCTCTAAATGCGTACAAAATGCAGTTAAATCGGGTAAAGGGCCATATTTTTAGAACAAGAAGGCTTTTGAAGTGGACCTGCTGAACCGGGCCCCCGGGAACCCAAAACTGTTTTACGGTTACCTCAGGCAGAATACACGGAACAAGGATCCGATACGCCTGCTGAGGACCGCCGAGGGCATAGACCTTACTGAAGACGGTGCGAAGGCTGATTATCTTTCGGAATTTTTCCCTTCGATTTTCACAAAGGAAACGAGATACGATCACCCTACCGATGGCTTCGAAGTGAATACAATAGTCGAGACTGTTAATTTCACCGAGACTACTGTCCTCAAGGAACTTTTGGGATTAAAGGAATCCAAGTCTCTGGTTCCCGATGAAGTTCCTGCCAAGCTGTTGAAAGAGCTCGCGAGAGAGTTTGTAAAACCACTCTCTACGCTTTTCCAAACATCCTTTCAGACCGGAAGTCTACCAGCCGACTGGAAATCCGCATGGATTACGCCGCTTTAAAAGGGTGGAAGCCGGGTCTCTGCAAACAATTATCGACCGGTCAGCCTAACTTCAGTTTGCTGCAAAATCATGGAAAAAATAATTAAGCAACAACTTATGCAGTTCTATGAACATAACAATCTGCTATCCGAAGCCCAGCACGGTTTCCGTAGAGGTAGATCCTGTGTCACGAATTTGCTCTACTGTTTAGAACGTTGGACTGAAGCGGTCGATAGTGGAAATACGGTGAACGCAGTCTATATAGACTTCAAAAAGGCTTTTGATAGCGTGCCGCACGACCGCCTTCTTTATCAACTCAACCGCATAGGCGTAAGAGGTAGACTTCTGACATGGATAGAAAACTTCTTAACTGGCTGCTGACAAACTGTCCATATCAGCGACAAACAGTCAACTAAAGTTGAGGTTGAGAGTGGTGTTCCCCAAGGCTCTGTTCTCGGCCCTATTTTGTTCATTGTCTACATCAACGATTGTGCCAACGAACTGGACTGCGATATTGCCATGTTTGCCGATGATCTCAAACTTTGGCGCGTCATTCAAACTGCGGCTGATGTAGAGAACTTGCTGGCAAACTTAAATCGACTCCAGAAATGGTCAAATGACTGGCTCTTGCCGTTTAATGAGAGCAAGTGCAACATCATACGAGTCGGGAAAAGCAATCCTTCGAACCGTACGGTTTACAGTCTGAATGGCATTCCATTGAAAGAAGTGGATGTCCAAAAAGGTCCTTGGAGTCTGGATCACGCCCTTCGCTTAAACCCTCCCTACATTGCGCAAAGGTAGCGAAGTCAGCCATGTCGATTCTGTACCTCGTTAAACGAGCTTTTGCAGCCTTCACTACCGACTGCTTCACTAAAGTCTTCGGAACATTCGTGCGGCCACAGCTGGAGTCCGCTATCCAAGCTTGGAGACCCTGGGCGGCGAAGGACATCAACATCCTCGAAAAGGTCCAAAGGCGAGCAACCAAACTTGTCCTTGGACATGGCTCACTGCCTTATGAAACACGGCTGTCGAGTCTCAATCTCTTTCCCTTGCACTATAGACAGCTTCGGGGGGACCTGATACTAACATTCCGCATACTACGCGTCCAGGACTGTTGTCTCGTCCCAGGGTATTTCTTCGAGTTAGCAAAAACAACGAACTTGAGAGGTCATCCTCTCAAATTACGTGTGACTGGAGCAAGGCTAGACACTCGGAAGTACTTCTTCTCCAAAAGAGTAGTCGAGGCTTTGAATAGTCTTCCTCTGGATGTTGTTATGTCGGACTCCTTGGAGGTTTTTAAGCGAAAGTTAGATCGATATAATGGTGCGAGCTACAACACTAACTAAAAGCTGCAAGTGTGACGTCATAAATAAGGCATTTATGATTCTACTAGCTATATTTGTGTAACATTTCTTTATGTTTGTTTTTTTTGTTCGAGGGCTTGCATTCTCCCATTATTCCCATGCTGGGGTCCTCGAGGTCTTCCATGCTTAACTTATTTGCACACCTTGGTGACACCGTGAGTATTCGCATCAGCTGGACCTGGCGACCGTCGTCCATGAGGTGTATGAACGTTCTCCCTTGGTTCGAACCGCAATGGACCGAGGATGATCTGGACATATATTTCCGCCTTTGAAATCCCTCAACGGACTCTGCAATCAACAAGGGAGAATCTGGCTGATTCATGTGACCTCCGAAATGCCCCCGTTGGACCCCCGCCCAAGGGCGACAGTTTTTTTCTCCTAAATATCACCGGGAGTTTTTTTTTTCACTGTCTGCTCTTTTTCAACTATGTTCCACTATGTTGGCCTCGCCAACATATCGAGATACTATTTTTTTGATACCACAACTTGCATGTACAAATAGGGAATTCAAAGGTGACTCACCTACATTTCCCTTAAATATACTGATACTGATACTGAACTTTGGAACTTGCACAACATTGAAAAAATGTTTTGCTAGGCTGGTATTTGCACACAAAGTAGTTCTGTAGTCCGTAAGAATTAGTTGAAAAAACAAATTTTTCAAAAAACATGATTTCTGAGAGATATTCACACGATAAAAAAAATTCAAAAGACGCCAAAATGTATTTACCTATAAGGTTTCAGTGGCAACGTTGGAGACGGTGACTATGAGGTGGTATCGAGGTTGAAATATTCGCAGTTGGAGACCAGATAATCCCATTGCGCTTAGTCAGGCACAGCTCTCCAAGCGAAATGCTGACCGGGAACTGTCTGACTTAAAGTGACAAGGTCGTGTGCAAATAACCACCAATTTTTTCTTCTCCAACTTGGACAATTTGAACTCCGTTAGCACTTCACTAGGACTGTTCCGGACAATACTGTTTCAACTGCACGTACGTTCTTGCTTCCTGCTCATCTGGAATTTTTCTCGTGCCGAAATTCCTCATAAAACGGCATCAAATCGGAATTTGTTTATCATCTTATTCAAGTTGACTACGCAGCCTGTGCACTAATACAAACTGACAACAACTTAGGAAACAAAACGTGTACAGCCTCGAGAAGATCTGAAGTTATCCAGGATCTTTGACATCTCCTTACGGCAGAGTCGTTCCTGCATATTTTTATACAATTTACAGTTTTTTTAAAACGCTTTTGAACGACAAGGCGCTTTTTTTGCTCATTTTGCTGCAAATACTCGCCATATTCCAAGCCCAGTTGGAATATTTCGTTATACGCCCAAAAGAGAACATACGCATACACAGTGTTTTTTATACTCATGGACTCAAAGAAATTGTTTGCTTGCAGCAAAACGAGTAATTATACTCCCTTTAAAGGAAAGCCTGCTGAGCTGGCTTTGGCATCCATGACTGGCCGTCGATCAGTTTACACTTACAACCAAGGACCAGCAAAGCACTCAAAAAGCGTAATGGCAGCCAAATCCGTCGGCTACGAGGACGAATCTTGTGTGGGATGTTCTTATATTCTACTAAGAGTTCAAAAACTGGTAGATGAGCTTGCAGACTTAAGGAAGCTTTTGCAAGATAACAATACTCGACGAAATACGGTAAAAATATGACAGTTAAAAAGTCAGTGACTAAAGCACCTACAGTACCAAAAAAAACAACTTGTAACAACTCACAAAGTTTGGACGTGAATACCAATGACGAACGGATAACAGGAACACAATCCCTGAATCCTAAGGACGACGACCAAAACGAATCACAAATCACATCCTCCCATCTTTGGTGCTCTAACAAGCCCGAAGTCGCATCCCAAGGAACAAACCCGCGGCAATCTGCAATGGGGAAACACCAGTAATAAGCAATGTAAAAAACGTTACAGTCAAGTGAATGTAGGCAGATTTACGTGGTACACGGATATTGTTAAGGTAAAGTAGTCACATAATCTTCCTGGTGCAGCAACATATGTATGTCAAGCCGATGTTTAAATATATCCACAGACTGGGACATTACAATCACCTCAGGTAGGTTATTCCACGGTTTCAAGACACGGTTGGTGAAAAAATGCTTCCTCACATCCAATCTTACTTGGGGCACACTTAGTTTGAATGGATGACCTCGGAGATTATTCGTAGTAGCAAGTTGGAAAAAGTCATCACATAGGAGGGCGCAATCCATGCCACGCACGATACGGAAGGTTTGTATCAAGTCTCCGCGCAACTGCCTATAACTCAGAGGATAGAGCTGTAGGTTATTTAGGCGAATCTCATATGGCAGTTCACCTTGAACTCTTACTAATTTTGTGGCTCATCGCTGTACCCTTTCAAGCCTTTTGTAGTCCTGTTGGGTCCACGGTCGCCAGGCTTGGATCGCATATTCAAGATGGGGCCTAACAAACGTACCAAAGACTTTAGAAAAGCAGTCTTCATCGAAAACTATAAATGCCCACTTTATAGAGTACAGCATTGAATTAGCGGATTAAGACGCCTTGCAGCATTGCGTAGAAGGCTTCAGGTTGTCTGTCATCCAAACGCCGAGATCCTTCTGTGTGTGTGTTTCTCGGAGTGGTATACCGTTCAAAAAGTAGGATCGCGTATCAGTGACCTGATTCCGAATTCCCAGACGTAGCAGGGCGCATTTGTTTGAGTTGAAGGACAAGAGCCATTTGCGGGACCACTCGTCCAATCGATGGAGATTTTCTTGGAAATCGTCTCCATCGGCAGAATTGTTGATAACTTTCCAAATTTTTATATCGTCCGCAAACATAGCAAAGTCACAGTCCAATTCCTGTACACAATCATTAATAAACAAGAGAAATAGGATCGGTCCGAGAACTGAACCTTGCGGAACTCCACTCTCGATGATTGTGCGCTTTGATCGCGATCCGCCTACGCAGACCACTTGGGAACGACCGACGAGAAAATTCTTGATCCACGTAAGACGTTTGCCGATGTTTAAATATATCCACAGACTGGGACATTACAATCACCTCAGGTAGGTTATTCCACGGTTTCAAGACACGGTTGGTGAAAAAATGCTTCCTCACATCCAATCAGTTTTTAACTCTGGTTCTTGATCTGACATTTATAACTATCCTGGTGTTCATAAAATGCCCTCTCTTGCTTAAGTTATCGAAAAACTAATTGCAAAATATATCACGGATTTTTGCATAAGTTGTCATATTATCAACTTTTCCCAACACGGCTTTTTACTGGACCTTTCTTGTGAAACCTGCCATATATCTTTTCTCAATATACTAACCTCTGTTTGTAATGATCATCTATCTGTAGTAGTTATTTATTTTTATCTTAGTAAGGCATTCAATAAAGTGCCACAAAGACGACTTCTAGCTAAACTAGAAGCTATAGGATTTCGTAGTCCCCTTACTGACTTTATTAAATCATAACTAAATGATCGAAAACAAAAAGTTTTAGTGGGGTCCTCATACTCAAGTGCTACCCCGATTGTTAGTTGTGCAATTCAAGGTACCGTAATAGGTCCTTTGTTGTTCTTACTGTACATAAATGATATTTAATCGATATTTAAACATTCTAAATCTCTTATTTATGCAGATGACCTCAAATGCGTGTATTCCTTCTCTAATCCTACGGCCGAACGATGCCTAGAACAAATTCATTCGGACTTACACGCTCTTTCGGCGTGGAGCTCCACATGGCTAATGGAGCTCTCGCATTCTAAGTGTCGGTACATGAGTTTTGGGCTTGTAAGGCTGCCGCAACCTCTTATTTATGAAGGTGGCCCCATGATTGAATAAATAAATAAATAAATGGTTTATTAAAGGCGCAGAAGGCCACATCATTACAAACTCAGTACCGTGATTTAAATAAATACAAAGTGTATAATTGCTGCACTTTGTGAGCATTCCTATGAACAGCAGAAATGAGTCGTATGGTAAACATATCCGATTCAAAACGATTTGCCATTTTTAAAACAAAAGTCAACAATCTTTGGCATATACGGTGAACTGGAAAAGAAGCAGTAAAAAAACTAATAGGGTTTAATCGGAGGTGGAGTTCGGCGAGCCGCCAATTGAAAAAAATTTGCAGAAAAAACTGCTTCACTAAAAAATTAATAACTAAATGCAATGGGATAGTATTGTGATGTTGCTGACAACGTATGAGGGTTCGGGACGCTCCTTGTCAGGTGAGAGATAATATAGCAGTCAGAGCTACTGTGTATAAACACCAGTTGAGGTGATTAAGGACGAACTCATCGTAGACAACATGGTCGAAACGAAGAGACGAATGTAGAGGTCACGAGATCATCATCGAGATGCGACTTGCTGACTGCATAGTCCATCACCAAAGAGGCGTAACCATCAGAAACTGTACATAAATGATATTTAATCGATATTTAAACATTCTAAATCTCTTATTTATGCAGATTACCTCAAATGCGTGTATTCCTTCTCTAATCCTACGGCCGAACGATGCCTAGAACAAATTCATTCGGACTTACACGCTCTTTCGGCGTGGAGCTCCACATGGCTAATGGAGCTCTCGCATTCTAAGTGTCGGTACATGAGTTTTGGGCTTGTAAGGCTGCCGCAACCTCTTATTTATGAAGGTGGCCCCATGATTGAATAAATAAATAAATAAATGGTTTATTAAAGGCGCAGAAGGCCACATCATTACAAACTCAGTACCGTGATTTAAATAAATACAAAGTGTATAATTGCTGCACTTTGTGAGCATTCCTATGAACAGCAGAAATGAGTCGTATGGTAAACATATCCGATTCAAAACGATTTGCCATTTTTAAAACAAAAGTCAACAATCTTTGGCATATACGGTGAACTGGAAAAGAAGCAGTAAAAAAACTAATAGGGTTTAATCGGAGGTGGAGTTCGGCGAGCCGCCAATTGAAAAATTTGCAGAAAAAAACTGCTTCACTAAAAAAATTAATAACTAAATGCAATGGGATAGTATTGTGATGTTGCTGACAACGTATGAGGGTTCGGGACGCTCCTTGTCAGGTGAGAGATAATATAGCAGTCAGAGCTACTGTGTATAAACACCAGTTGAGGTGATTAAGGACGAACTCATCGTAGACAACATGGTCGAAACGAAGAGACGAATGTAGAGGTCACGAGATCATCATCGAGATGCGACTTGCTGACTGCATAGTCCATCACCAAAGAGGCGTAACCATCAGAAACCGCCTCGATCATCAACAGAACCTGAAAAATATCGTCAGGGTTGCAAATTCGGAGTAAAGTATCAATTTTGTCAAGAGTTGGCAATGCTATTTTAAAAGGAGGGGAAGAAAAAGTGAATGCAAAGATTGACTCTGCAGAGGATGATGGTAATATAATTTGAGACCAATATAATATAAAGGAGCTGCCTCAAATACCAGGAGGACCCTTTTCAAAATCCAAAAGTTGCAAGTTTGGGAAGGAAACAGACCATAAGAACTTTATTTATTTTTTTATTTAGAATTTATATTAGGTTAGCACCGGCAAGGCACTGTCTAAGCAAACATGAGTAACGAAAAAATGATATGGCAATGTGTGCAGATAAAATGTACAAATACATAACTTGTCCTGCTATGTCAACGTTTAGCAATGTTTAAAAAATTAATGGTAAACTAAAAAAAATAAGCAGTGAAAAAAAACTCCTACCATAAAAATGGAGGAAGAGTTCAATAAGCCTTCATTTTTTAATAGAAGGTAGGAGAAAAAAAACTGCTCAGGAAAAAATGGTCAGGTGGTAGAGTAGGGTAGTGCGATAGTAGCATTTCAGACTGAGATAATGAAACATCGAGGTGATTCGTTCTTGATCACTTAGGCGTATGAAACAAAATCTCACGAAAATGCGTCAATGAACTTAAGTCCTCAGCATCTTAGGATCCAGAATTGAATTCTGATGACGGTTAGTATCCAAAGAAACGGCAGCATTTTAAGACTGTAGACCACCGAATGTGTACGTCCGAATGACGTCATTGTTTGGATGACTGGTGATATAAGGAGACATCATAGTTCATAGGTGACCCGAGGTAGCGAAAATATAGTTTCAAGTGGGTCACTTAAATTCCCGATGGTCCTTTCTCCGAGTGATGGGGAAAGCTACTGGGAAAAGATGAGGAAAATAAAAGGTTAATAGAATCAGTGTTGAGATAAATGTGCAGTCTTCGCTTGAATGCAGATAGACTAGTTAACGACCTTATTTCAATTGGCAAGTTATTCCAAAGAAAACTATACCTAGAAGCAAAGTAGTGAGAGCGTTTACACGTGGAGGATGCAGGGGAGGTATAATTAGTGCAGAATTTCTTAGTTTATAAGGAAGACTAACGGGGGTAATGACAGAAAGCTTTGGGAGAGTTGAACTATTATTTAGTCGGAAAAGGAGACAAAAGCCTGCTTCAAGTCTCCTTACCCAAAGACATTTTAGCTTCATTAGCTGGCATCTTGTTGAGTAGGATGTAGTTGAAAGAGTTTTAAATAGGAGTTTTTATGTGAAATGACTTTGGACATTTTCAATTTTTGAACGGCTAGATTCGTTCATTAAACCGAAGAAAGGACAGTAAAAATTCAAGAATGGGAAGTACAAACATACGATAAAGTCTTAATTTAATTTCAGGAAGGTAGAAATTATAAGAAATAAAGCCGCAAATCTGAGCAGCTTTGGCGGTAATTCTATCGGCATGAAGCGAAAGATCTAATTTATTGCTGTAGCTTAATCCCAAGTCCTTGATGGAGGAACATTCAATCATAGGGCAAACTTCAAAGATAAGAGGTTGCGGCAGCCTTACAGGCCCAAAACTCATGTAGCGACAATTAGTAGGTGAGAACTCCATTAGCCATGTGGAGCTCCACGCCGAAAGAGCGTCTAAGTCTGAATGAATTTGTTCTAGGCACCGTTCGGTCGTAGAGTTAGAGAAGGAATACACGCATTTGAGGTCATCAGCATAAATAAAATATTGAGAATGTTTAAATATCGATGAAATATCATTTATATACAGTAAGAACAACAAAGGACCTAATACGGTACCTTGAAGGGACACCACTAACAATCGGGGTAGCACTTGAGTATGAGGACCCTACTAAAACGTTTTGCTTTCGATCATTTAAGGTATGATCTAGTAAAGTCAGTAAGGGGACTACGAAATCCTATAGCTTCTAGTTTAGCTATAAGTCGTTTATGAGGCACTTTATCAAATGCCTTACTAAGATCAAAATAGATAACTTTCACAGAGAGATGATAATTACGAAGAGAGGTAAGTAGATTTAGAAAATACATGTGGCAGGTTTCACAGGAGCGGTCTGGTAAGCAGCCATGTTGGGAAAAGTTGATAATTTGATTGCTTATGCAAAAATCCGTAATTTGTTTTGCAATTAATTTTTCGAAAAGTTTAGCAAGAGTGGGCGTTTTATTAACACCGCGATAGTTATGAATGTCCAAGCGGGAACCAGATTTAAAAACTGGTATTATAATAGAAGTTTTCCAGTAATCGGGGAAGAAACCATTTTCGAAAAATACTGAGAATAACTTGCTTAGAAAAGCTGGAAAATCACTTAACTGTTTAATAAGTGAGTTTGGAATGTTATCAGTTCCAACCGAATGTGAATTTTTTAGGTGAGCTATTTCCTTTTGAATACACGAAGGCGAGAAATTAATGGTTGTTAGAAGTGAATTTGAAAGCAGAGGAATTGTGGGAGTGGGGCTAGTTTCAGTGGTAAAGTGGTTGGCAAAAAACGAATTTAACAACTCTGCTATCTTCCGAAGTTAAATTTTTGCGTAATTTGGTTTTGAAAATAGCTAATGAAGACGACAATCTAATTTCCAGTGTCAGATTATTCCATATAAATAAATAAATAAATTGTATATTTAAGGCCCAGAGGGCCCCATCATTACTAACTTAGTATCATGGTTTAAATAAATACAAAGTGGATAATTGCTGCAATATGTGAGCATCCATATGAACAGCAGAAATGAGTAGTATGGTAAACATATCCGATTCAAAAAGATTTGCCATTTTATAAAACAAAAGTCAACAATCGTTGGCATATACGGTGAACTCGAAAAGAAGCAGTGAAAAAAACTCCTAGGGTTAAATCGGAGGCGGAGTTCGGCGAGCCGCCAATTTAAAAAAATAGGAGAAAAAAACTGCTTCACTAAAAGATTAATAGCTAAATGCAATGGGATAGTATTGTGATGTTGCTGACTGCGTATGAGGGTTCGGGACGCTCCTTGTCGGGTGAGAGGTAATATAGCAGTCAGAGCTACTGTTTATAAACACCAGTGGAGGTGAGAGAGGACGAACTCATCGTAGACAACATGGTCGAAACGAAGAGGGGACAGTAGAGGTCACGAGATCATCATCGAGATGCGACCTTGCTGACTGTATAGTCCATCACCAAAGAGGCGAAACCATCAGAACCCACCTCGATCATCAACAGATCCTGGAGACTATCGTCAGGGTTGCAAATTCGAAGGAAAGTATCAAGGTTGTCAAGAGTTGGCAATGCTAGTTTAAAAAGGAGGGGAAGAAAAAGTGAATGCAAAGATTGACTCTGCAGAGGATGATGGAAAATATAATTAGAGACCCATATAATATCAAGGGATCTGCCTCAAATACCAGGAGGACCCTTTTCAAAATCCAAAAGTTGCGAGTTTGGGAAAGAAACAGACAATAAGGACTTTATATCTTTCGAAGTTAAATGTTTGCGTAATTTGGTTTTGAAAATAGCTAATGTAGACGACAACCTAATTTGCAGTGGTAGATTATTCCATATGAAAGCATATTTGGAGGCAAAAACTGAGACCGGTTGGTTGTGGAGCTAAGGGGTGGTGAAATGATCATGGAGGAATTACGAGTGGCATAGGGTCGATTTACCGGAGTGAGAGCGTTAATTCGTGGGATATTTGGGCTAGAATTAACGCGAAACAGGAAGCAGAGACCAGCTTCGAGTCTTCTAACCCACAGAAATTTAATGTTTGCTAACTGGCATCTATCCGTATAAGAGAAACTGGATCCAGGAAGAGAAAATAGTTTTCGAGTAAAAACCCTCTGAACTTTTTCAATCTTACTGCGGTCAGAGGCGTTCATCAGCCCAAATAGGGGACAGCAGTATTCGAGGATAGGAAGAACAAACATGCGGTATAGGTTTAACTTTATTTCCGGAAGGAAGAAATTATGTGATATAAAACCACATATCTGTGCAGCCTTTTGCAGAAATTCGATCTGCATGAGGCGATAATGCTAGCTTATTCGTGTAACTTAGACCTAAGTCTTTTATGGTTGATCGTTCTTAAAGTGTACTATTTTGAAATACTAGGGGTCCAGGAAGCTTACTGGGGCCAAAACACATGAAACTGCTCTTGGATGGAGAAAATTCCATCTGCCAAGTACAGCTCCAACGTGAGAGCATAAGTAGATCAGTGTTGATTTTTGTCAACGCAACTATTAGCAGTGTCTTTAGAAAATGAATAAATGCACTTGAGATCGTCAGCGTAAACGAAATTTTGTGAATTTGTGAGTAAAGTTGAAATTTCGTTAATGTACAGAATGAAGAGAAGGGGACCTAGAACGGTGCCTTGAAAAACGCCACTCGTGATCGGTTGAGGCGTCGAATAGCTATTACCTACTAGGACCTTCTGGCTGCGGTTAGACAAGTAGGAACCAATGAAGTCAAGGAGAGGAGGCCGGATGCCGAGGGCTTCCAGTTTCACTAGAAGACGTCTGTGCGGTACCTTGTCAAAGGCTTTGCTCAGGTCAAAGTAGATCACAACCACTGACTGTTGCTCGTTACGAAGGGAAGTGACGAGGTTAAGAAAAAGCTAAGTGACACACTTCGCATGATCTCCCATGTAGAAAACCATATTGTGAGTCGCTTAAAGCTTATTTTCTTGGCAAAAGTCGAGAATTTGATTAAAAATAATTTTTTCAAGAAGTTTTGCGAGAGCCGGGGTTTTGTGAACGCCTCGATAATTATTTACGTCCGAACGAGATCCCGACTTGAAGACAGGAAGAATAATAGATGTCTTCCATGAGTCAGGAAAGAATCCGTTTAAAAAGATAAACTGAGAATACATGGCTAAGCAATCGGGGAAAGCTCGGCACTCTCTTAATAACTGAGTTTGGAATACCGTCAGTTCCCCGAAGAGTGCGAGTTTTTCAGACGAATTATTTGCTTACGAATTAGTTCTAAGGAGAAATCAATAGTGCTGATAACATTCAATGAGGATGCCTGAAACGTCGGAACCGGTTCAGATTCCATCGTAAGATGATTTGCAAAGAACGCACTAAACAGTTCTGCCTTGTCAGAGTCTTCCAGAACGAAGTTCTTGTCTTCATTTAGTAATGGAGGAATTTCATAACCTCGTTTAGAAGAGGATCGACGGCGGAACAGTTGAGCAACAGATTTTGCAGAGTTTGGCTCACTGAGTGCGCAAGATTCCCTCTGTCTGTCATGTGCAAGACGAATCTTAGAGGCTAATTCAAAAATCTCAGCGATCCTTAGATGTACAGATAACGAACTAGTATATTGATCTTTCAACTGCTTCTTCAATTTCTTTAGTCGTGGCAAAAAGAAAGTGAGGAACGGTTGATTCCGAGACGTAGGGCTTGACTATTTTTGGTTGGCACAAGCTTCAGGATGTTATTTGAAACGACTGACACGAAGTCACAAAGACTTGCTGCGTCGTTCATGGAGGAGAGATTCTGCCAGTCCAATGAGTCAAAAAAAGTTACTAATTAAGCTCATATCTGCGAGGTCAAAAAGCATGATAGGTACGAACGGCACTAACCTTTTCGATGAAACAATCGGAAGGCAACAGTGAATTAGTGTATGGTCACTTTGGAAGAGGCCCTGCTTAAAATCAACGAAGAGGGGAGCAATGTCGTTTGTGAAAAATCAGGTCTAAAAATATGCTTTTCTCTCGTTGAAGAACGGACAAGCTGGGACCAATTAGAAAAATTAATCGTATCGAGGAAAGGCTGAAATCTGGGTGGACAAACGTTTGAAATCCAGTCAATTTCAGGAAAATTAAAGTCCCCAGCGATTATTTTTAATGTTAAAATTGGACTTCGAAATCAATTTAAAAATTTCACAAGTTTTGCATCATCATCGGATGATGAATTAGGCGGGTTGTAAATACATCCGAGAATCGCCTTTTGCCTGGACGACAGGATAATGGATGCGAAGCAGTAATTACCAGAGAATGACGTAACATCTAGATCAAACGGGAAGTTCTTAAATGAAGCTTTAATATAGAGAAGACAACCACCACCACGCTTACTAATGCGGTCTTGACGGTAGAGATCGTACTGGTCTATGACAAGCAAAGAGTCGGAAATTAAGGGATGGGTCCAAGATTCAGTTACACATAAAACATCGGGCATTAGCTCGAAAGCAATGGCTCTCAGTTGCGCCATCTTATTTAAAAAAGATCTAGCATTAAGTAATATGACATCTAGCGTAGTTCGAGTATCCAAACTAGGGTTATCGTTACTTATAAAAAAAGGAAGACTTGGTGGTGGGGAAGTAAAACTGTAGAGAGGTAGGTGCTGGCGGAAAGTAAAATGGCTGCTGTCTACAATTAGCTAAGCTGTTACTGCTAACTAAATTAGGATTATTGTAGAGAAACATATTTGGGTGGTATCCATTGAGAGGAAGGCTATTTTCTGCGTTAGCGAAAATAGGAGGCCTATAAATAGGATTTTTGAGGAATATTGGAATAATATGGGGGGAGAATAAGATTTGAAAAACGGAACAAATTGTTTTGGAAAACTGGTACCGTAAGGGGTAGGGTTAAATAATGGGGCAGCCTGAGAAATTGATTGGTTGGGATAATTGCTAAGGAAATTTTGGGTATGTATGGTAGCTGCTGGAGGGTTAGGAGGTTTCCCAACTTTAATAACATTTGTCTTTTTGGAACTTAAGTTTGGAGCATCCTTTGACTTGCCCAGGTTTTTGATAAGTTTATTAGATTGGACAGCTGAGACCGGAGTGGATATCGTGGAATGGGAACGAGGTGGACTTGACCCAGTATTGTTGACTAAGTCAACAGTAGGAATACAAGGAAAACTACGTTGAAACGGAGAAGCAGTCGGTCTTGGCACTTTAGACGGAGTTACTGGCATTAAAGGTGGGCTTACGACATGGCTGATAGCTACTGCGTTGGAAATTCCTATTCGCGAGGAAGAAGGCGTTAGTGGATTCGTTGAAAGGAGAGCAGGAGTTGAAGTTAAGGTTTTTGAACCGGGCACTATAGGAGATTGCTGTATCGTCTCGTTATGGTTTGCATAGCCATGACCAGACTTATGGATAATGGATTGAGAGGCCGAAGACCTATGCAAGAGGGTGAGACACATTCCTTCGCTCCATCGGTGTAAGATCCCGACAAAGGAAACATTTTGCATCTTCTAGATAACGAGAAATGCGACCTCGTTGTGCAAAAATGGAGTCCACCTCGATTGGTGAAAAAAGGGTGACTAATATAGGTGGATTTTTGCTACGTGAGGAGAGGCGTTTGGCTTCCGCTATTTTGTAGTTGAAACCGCCCGAGTACAGGAAGTTTACGGCAACGTCAATGGGTCGTCTGTCCCGTGAAACATTTTTTAAAAGAAAATTATAATTTCGTTTCTGTCGGTCTGATGTTTCAGTGGCAACCAAATGGACGAGAGAATCCAGACGCTGACATTCCTGAGAGGGAAGAGCAGAGATGTCACCGTCGAATAAGTTTCCCCAGTATAGAGAGAACTGATCCAAACTTTAACATTAAAATCATTACAGTTTTGTAAAGCAGAGCGATCAAGCTGCTTAGCTTTTAACGATTGGTTGCATATGCATATCACTGCTGTGACTACTTGATGCAACCAAGCAACGCTTCGGTGCAATGGCTGAGAGCTTGCGACGAGCCGAGATTTTTCGTTCTCATTTTTTTGCTAGGAGGCTTTTAATTTGGTCAAACTTAGGAAAAAGCAGTCGAATAATATTCTGCGACAAATATTTTTTCCGAAAATTTTAACTAAGGACCTTTATACGTGCTTGAGAGACTTCTTAGTATAACAGATCCACCTGACTAATAACGAGGCTATATCGGTTGAAAGCGTTGACTATAAAGGTTTACGCCTGTAGAAGTGGACGAGCACCACAGGTATAAGCAGTTGATAGAGTGTTAAAATTGCAAAGTTTTTATCAAAAAATCAGTTAGTAATTGAAGCTTTGGATAAGGAAATTCTGAAAAAATTAGAACTTTCACTTAGCTTTCAAAAACGAGCTGCGCGCCTTGACCTTGACCTGAGGACCTTTCTATTCTGACTTCTCTATCTATCTGACTTCTCTATGAAAGCATATTTGGAGACAAAAAACTGAGATCGGTTAGTTGTGGAGCTACGGGGTGGTGAAATGATAATGGAGGAATAACGAGTGTCATAGGGTCGATCTCAAGGAGTGAGAGCGTTAATTCGTGGGAGATTTGGGCAAAATTAACGCGAAACAGGAAGCAGAGACCGGCTTCGAGTCTTCTTTCCCACAGAAATTTAATGTCTGCTAACTGGCCTCTATCCGTATAAGAGAAACTGGATCCAGGAAGAGAAAATAGTCTTCGAGTAAAAACCCTCTGAACTTTTTCAATCTACTGCGATCAGAGGCGTTCATCAGTCCAAAGAGGGAACAACAGTATTCTAGGATAGGAAGAACAAACATGCGATTTAGGTATAACTTTATTTCCGGAAGGAAGATATTATGTGATATAAAACCACATATCTGTGCAGCCTTTGCAGAAATTCAATAAGCATGAGGCGATGATGCTAGATTTTTTGTGTAAGTTAGACCTAAGTCTTTTATGGTTGTTCCTTCATCAAGGGCTTGGTGTTAAACTACACCAATAAATTAGATCTTTCGTCTCATGCCGATAGAATTACGGCCAAAGCTGCACAGATTTGCGGCTACATTTCTTATAATATCTACCTTCCATAAATTAAATTAAGACTTTATTATATATTGTACCTCCCGTTCGTAAATTTTGCTGTCCTTCCTTCGGTTTAATGAACGAATATAGCCATTCAAAAATTGAAAATATCCAAGAGGATTTCACACAAAAACTCCTATTTCCAACTGTTTCAACTACCTCCTACTCAACAAGATGCCAGCTAACGAAGTTAAAATTTCTTTAGGACAGGGGACTGGAAGCAGGCTTTTGTCTCATTTCCTGACTAAATTATAGCTAATAACTCCCTAAGCTTTCTGTCATAACCCCCGATATTCTTCCATATACCCTTAGGAATTCTGCACTTATTATACCCCCCTGCATCCTTCACGTGTAAATGCCCTCTCTTTTAGAATGTATATTTGGTTAGCACCGGCAAGGCACTGTCTAAACAAACATTTGTAATGAAATAAAGTTCTAGGTAAAGCTTTCTTTGGAATGACTTGCCAATTGAAATATGTTCGTTAACTAGTCTATCTGTATTCAAGCCTAGACTACACATTTATTTTAACACTGATTCTATTAACCTTTTATTTTCCTCATCTTTTTCCCAGTAGCTTTCCCCATGACTCGGAGAAAGGACCATTGAAAATTTAAGTGACCCTCCTGAAACTATTTTTCGCTACCTCGGCTGCCCCATGAACCATGATGTGTACTTATATCACCGGTCATCCAAACGATGACGTCATTCGGACTTACACATTCCTTGGTCCACATTCTAAATTGCTGACGATCCGTTGGATACTCACCATCAAACCAGAAAAGGTCAAGGTCGAAGGCGGTTGGTTCAAATTTGAAGATAATTGAATTCTCGCATTTTCAACTGATTTCTACGTTTCCTGTAGAAAATATTAGCTTAATTATTGACAATTAATTGTATTTCTAACTCATCATCACCTGCACACACCTGCAGTTATTGCAATTGCAAAAGGGAGAAATATAGAGTTTTTAAACTTTTTCACCCTACATAGCCTCATTAAAGTTCTCGCAGATTTACGTCAAAACGACGGAATCTAAAGGCTAATTCTAGAAATAAAGTTGAAAATTTGTAAGTTTACCTTATTTCCAGCGAAGAATAATTTGTAGAAACTGGTAAACCAGTTGATATAATTTTTCATCCTGCATAGCCTCTTCGCTAATTCTATTTTCAGTTTAAACTCGTTACCTAGCAGATATTTGCTTGCAGTGACTTGCTTAAAATATTAAATCTTTTATTCCGCAAAACGTTACTAGTAACAATTTTCCTTCATATTATTGATTTTAAAAGTACTTATATTTTAAAACCAATATGAAACCCAGTCAGTACTAAGACGCAAACATCCTCTTCGCGTAAAACTTTCACTAGAACAACACACCATAAGCATGAAGAAATTAGACCTTGACGCCCTGGAAAACTTTAATACCTTTATGTCTAAATATGTTTCTCTCTTCACGATCCTTGGTACCATTTTTGAGGGAAAGTTGTCTTCACTCTCTTCTCAACAATGCGTGAAACTAGAGCCTTTTATAAACATGGTCAGTACTGAGTCACTTGACTGACATAAGAGAAGTTTCAATTTTCTTTTAAAAAACGTTCCCAAGAGTTAAATCCCCCTGGACGTTGCATTTCATTTCGTTTCCTCGTGCGGCTTTAACTTTAAAGTCGCTGAAGCTAAAAGGTTATCTTCCCGTAGTAAAAACCCTCCTATTCTGGTCAAAATGTTTTCAGCGATTGAAGTTTACCTTATTTTCTCTAGGCATGAGCACTCAGCTCAATATTTGAAAAAAACAAGTTGTTTATATGTAGGGATAAAACCCCAATGGAACGTCGGGTTTCACCCTCATTAGCAAACAAGAAGCCTTGGTCTACACCTTCAATACCAAAAGTTATCTCAGAGGTTTGTCCTGTAGCTAAAGCAAGCCCATGGCCCTCCGGATCGACAGGAATTTCGATTCCAGCTGAATCTTCACCCGTTAACCTTTGTTTCTGGTTTGAGGGAAATTGTGTCAACTCCACTTCTTTTCTCATCCCAAGCAAAACCATGCCGGCTATACCGCCAAATCTACTAACCCTAAGAAAACTCCTAGTAAATCTAAATCTGTGGCTAATCCAGGCCTTAAAATCAGCAATGGCATTACCGATGGGAAACCTGCTTACACCTCAGCATCTACAACAGCTGCGAACGCTAACGTTAGCATCTTCCCAACCCAAAAATTGTCCGAAATCCACAAATATTTAACGCTTCTAATTATGCTACCAGTTTTTCTCGGAAATCATTTATTCCTTTTTTTCAAATGCACGTTTTCCGCCAATTTTTGCTAACGTCCCTCAAAAATCTCATTTCTATGCCACCCCCTATCTTTCAAACGCCACAATATAGCCTTCCCTTCCAAGGTTTTCATCCAAATATGCCGCTGTACAATAATCTCAGTTCTCTTAACAGTAACATTTCGACAAATTGTAGACCAGAGCAATTTTTGTTTCCCACCTTTCGTTTCTTCTTTCCAGTTTTCTTCTCCGCCACCAAATTATCCTTTTTTTATAAATACTGATGAGCGTAACCTGCAGCTCAGAATACGCTCAGCTTAGTTTCACTCAATGCGAGGTCAGTTGTAAATAAGATGGCTGAGCTTAGAACAGTAGCCTTTTGAGCTTGATCCAGATGTGCTGTGCATCACTGAATCCTGGGCTCACTCTCTTATTTCTGACTCGACGCTTGCTATAGATAATTTCAATTTGTACCGACAAGACCGCGCTGAAAAAAACGTGGCGGTGGTTGCCTCCTTTATATTAAGTCATCCTTTGTACATTTCCCTTTTCATCTGAACATTTCGTCTTTTTCTGGAAATGTATGCTTTGCTTCAGTCATCCTCCCGCACAATAAAAAAGCGGTAATTGGCTGTGTCTATAATCCTCCGTGTTATTCTGGCAATGAAAGCGAGCTCTGTGAACTATTTGAAAAAGTTGCAGACACTCAGTTTGATGTCAAAAATAATCGTAGGCGATTTCAATCTGCCAGACATTGACTGGCAGGCAAATTCCTCTCCGCCTAAAACATCAGAAATTGGTCGATACTATTAACTTTTCAAACATGTCCCAACTGGTCAGATCAGTTACTAGAAATGACAACATTTTTAGATTTAATTTTTACAAACGATGTCCACCCTCTCTTTATGAATTTTCATCATGATCTATTTACAAGTGATCACGCAATAATTCACTGTTGTTTTCCAGTTCCCCTTCTTACGAAGCCTGAGGTTAAATGCAATAACCTCGACTTTGCTAACATAAACCATGAAACAGTAAATAATTTCGTAAGCACTCTAGATTGGCATAGCATATTCTCAATCAACGATCTAAACTTTTTCCGTGAGCTATTGCAGAACCTCACAGAAAAATCCAGGCTTTTATCCCGTTTAAGATTTTTAATTCAAATACAGCTTCTTCTACTGTTCCGCATTTTTCTCCAGAACAGACTTAAAAATTACGAAAACAACTTAAAGATTCATCTAAAAGCTCTTTTGTCAGTTCATTTAAGGATTGCACAAATATTTGAATTAGCATCGAAAATTAAGGCTCGCGCGAGATAAGCGTAGGGAGTCTCGGGCACTAAGTGATGCCAATTCATCCAAATCTGTTGCTCAAATCTTTCATGTTCGGTCATCGGCTAAGCGTCTGAATGTAACTCTGCCCATACTCGACTGTAACAGAAAAATTCGTTACAGATGATTTTGGCAAATCAGAATTGTTAAATTCGTTTTTGCCAACCACTTTACCACTGAAACTAGCCCCCACTCCCACAATTCCTCTGCTTTCAAATTCGCTTCTAACAACTATTAATTTCTCGCCTTCATGTATTCAAAAAGGAAATAGCTCACCTAAAAAAATTCACATTCGGTTGGAACTGATAACATTCCAAACTCACTTATTAAACAGTTAAGGGATTTTCCACCTTTACTAAGCAAATTATTCTCAGTATTTCTCGAAAATGGTT
This sequence comes from Schistocephalus solidus, assembly GCA_017591395.1. NCBI lineage: Eukaryota > Metazoa > Platyhelminthes > Cestoda > Diphyllobothriidea > Diphyllobothriidae > Schistocephalus > Schistocephalus solidus. The sequence goes on from WEDG01008569.1 coordinate 39,395, forward strand.
TCTTCCCCGATTATTGGAAAACTTCTATTATAATACCAGTTTTTAAATCTGGTTCCCGCTCGGACATTCATAACTATCGCGGTGTTCATAAAAACGCCCTCTCTTGCTAAACTCTTCGAAAAACTAATTGCAAAACAAATCACGGATTTTTGCATAAGCAATCAAATTATCAACTTTTTCCCAACACGGCTTCTTACCGGACCGTTCTTGTGAAACCTGCCACATGTCTTTTCTAAATCTACTAACCTCTCTTCGTAATGATCATCTATCTGTAGTAGTTATCTATTTTGATCTTAGTAAGGCATTCGATAAAGTGCCTCATAAACGACTTCTAGCTAAACTAGAAGCTATAGGATTTCGTAGTCCCCTTTACTGACTTTTATTAGATCATACCTAAATGATCGAAAGCAAAACGTTTTAGTAGGGTCCTCATACTCAAGTGCTACCCCGATTGTTAGTGGTGTCCTTCAAGGTACCGTATTAGGTCCTTTGTTGTTCTTACTGTATATAAATGATATTTCATCGATAGTTTAAACATTCTCAATCTTTTATTTATGCTGATGACCTCAAATGCGTGTATTCCTTCTCTAACTCTACAACCGAACGGTGCCTAGAACAAATTCATTCAGACTTAGACGCTCTTTTTCGGCCTGGAGCTCCACATGGCTAATGGAGTTCTCACCTACTAAGTGTCGCTACATGAGTTTTGGGCCTGTAAGGCTGCCGCAACCTCTTATCTTTGAAGGTTGCCCTATGATTGAATGTTCCTCCATCAAGGACTTGGGCTTAAGCTACACCAATAAATTAGATCTTTCGCCTCATGCCGATAGAATTACGGCCAAAGCTGCTCAGATTTGCGGCTTTATTTCTTATAATTTCTACCTTCCTGAAATTAAATTAAGACTTTATCGTATGTTTGTACTTCCCATTCTTGAATTTTGCTGTCCTTTCTTCGGTTTAATGAACGAATCTAGCCGTTCAAAAATTGAAAATGTCCAAAGACATTTCACAAAAAAACTCCTATTTCCGACTCTTTTCAACTACTTCCTACTCAACAAGATGCCAGCTAATGAAGCTAAAATTTCTTTGGGTCAGGAGACTTGAAGCAGGCTTTTGTCTCCTTTTCCGACTAAATAATAGTTCAACTCTCCCCAAGCTTTCTGTCATTACCCCCGTTAGTCTTCCTTATAACCTAAGAAATTCTGCACTAATTATACCTCCCCTGCATCCTCCACGTGTAAACGCTCTCTTCTTTGCTTCTAGGTATAGTTTTCTTTGGAATAACTTGCCAATTGAAATTAGGTCGTTAACTAGTCTATCTGCATTCAAGCGAAGACTGCACATTTATCTTAACACTGATTCTATTAACCTTTTATTTTCCTCATCTTTTCCCAGTAGCTTTCCCCATGACTCGGAGAAAGGACCATCGGGAATTTGAGTAACCCTCTTGAAACTATATTTACGCTACCTCGAGTCGCCCATGAACTATGATGTCTCCTTTATATCACCCGTCATCCAAAACGATGACGTCATTCGGACGTACAAATTCGGTGGTCCACAGTCTTAAATGCTGCGGTTTCTTTTGGATACTAACCATCATCAGAATTCAATTCTGGATCCTATGATGCTGAGGACTTAAGTTCATTGACGCATTTTCGTGAGATTCTGTTTCATACGCCTAAGTGATCAAGAACGAATCACCTCGACGTTTCATTATCTCATTCTGAAATGCTACTGCAGTATTACCCTATTCTACCACCTGACCATTTTTTTCCTAAGCAGTTTTTTTCTCCTACCTTCATTCGAAAATGAAGGCCTATTGAACTCTGCCTCCATTTTTATGGTAGGAGTTTTTTTCACTGCCTATTTTTTTCTAGTTCACCATTAATTTTAAAACATTGCTAACTGTTGACATAGCAGGACAAGTTATGTATTTGTACATTTTATCTGCACACATTGTCATAACTTTATTTCGTTACTAATGTTTGCTTAGACAGTACCTTCCCGGTGCTAACCAAACATAAATTCTAAATTCTAAATAATAATTCAATTCTGGATCCTAAGATGCTGTGGAATTAAGTTCATTGACGCATTTTCGTGCGATTTTGTTTCATAAGCCTAAATGATCAAGAAAAATCCATGTCGACATTTCATTTCAGTTCAGTTCAGTTCAGTGTTTTTGAGGAAAATAGGCTTACGCCTTTGAAATCCTATTTGTTACATAAACGTAGCAAGAATAAGAAGCAAATTAAAGAAATAACATTCAAGTGAATGCAGGCAGGTTTACGTGATACACTGATATTGTAAAGGTTAATTAGTCACATAGTCTTCGTGGTGCTGTAACATATGTATGTCGAGCCGATGTTTGAATGTATACACAGACTGGGACATAAAAATCGCCTCAGGTAGGTTATTCCCCGATTCCACGACACGGTTGGTGAAAAAATACTTCCTTACATCCAATCTTACTTGGGGCACACTTAGTTTGAATGGATGACCACGGAGATTTTTCGTAGTGGCAAGTTGGAAAAAGTCATCACATAGGAGGGCGCAATCCATGCCACGCACGATACTGAAGGTTTGTATCAAGTCTCCGCGCAACTGCCTATAGCTCAGAGGATAGAGCTTTAGGTTATTTAGACGAATCTCATATGGCAGTTCGCCTTGACCTCTACTTATATTGTGGCTCGCCGCTGCACCCTTTCGAGCATGTTGTAGTCCTGTTGGGTTCACGGTCGCCAGGCTTGGATCTCATATTCAAGATGTGGCTTTACAAACGTACCAAAGACTTTAGAAAAGCAGTCTTCGTCGAAAACTTTAAATGCCCGCTTGAAAGCGTACAGTATTGAATTGGCGGATTTAGCTGCTTTGGAACATTGCGTAGAAGGTCGTGTGCAAATAACCACCAATTATTTGCTCTCCAACTTGGACAATTTGATCTTCGTTACCACTTCACTAGGACTGATCCGGACAATACTGTTTCAACTGCATGTACTTACTTGCTTCCTGCTCATCTGGAATTCTTTTTTGTGCCGAAATTCGTCAAAAACGGATCAAATTGGAATTTGTTTATCATCTTATTCAAGTTGACTGCGCAGGCTCTGCACCAATAAAAACTGAGAACCACTCAGGGAACCAAACGTGTACAACCTCGTGAAGATCTGAAGTTATCCAGGACCTTCGATATCTCCGAACGGCTGAGTCGTTCCTGAATATCCTTCATACCGTTTATAGTATTTTTCAAAAGCGTTTTTGAACAAGTATAAACATTTTTGCTCATATTGCATTAAATACTCGCCATACTCCAAAGCCAGTCGGAAATTTTCGTTATACGCTCAAAGGAGAACATACTTTTTCCCAGTGTTTTAACATTTATGGACTCAAAACAATTGTTTGCTAGCAACAGAACCAGTCACGGAACTTCCTTTAAAGGAAAGCCTGTTGAGCTGGCTTCGACATCCACGACTGGCACTCCATCAGTTTATACTTGTAACCAAAAACCAGCAAAGCGCGCAAAAGCGTAATGGCAGCCAAATCCGTTGGCTACGAGGACGAATCTTGCGTTGGATGTTCTTATATTTTACGAAGAGTTCAAAAACTGGAAAATGAGCTTGCAGACTTAAGGAAGCTCTTGCAAGATAACATTACTCGACGAAATACGCTTAGCAATATTCCAGTTAAAAAGGCAGTGACTAAAGCACGAAAAGTATCAAAAACTACAACTGGTTACAGCTCACAATGTTCGGACGCGATTACCCTTAACGACCGGATAACAGGAGCACAGTCTCTGAATCCTACGGACGACGACCAGAGCAAACCACAAATCTCATCCTGCTATCTTGGGTGTTATAAAGAGCCCGTAGTTGAATCCGAAGAAACAAACGAGTGGCAAGCTGCAATGGGGAAACACCACAACAGGAGGACAAAGTCACAATCAACTCTGATGGATTCATTGAAGCCTTCAGATGAGAGTATGGTCAGAGGTAGACTTAATCCCAACGAGAGCTCTGTAAACCGTTCTCGTGCCCCTAAGGAGAACTCAGGAGGAAGCGAAAATTCCAAGTACCAGGATCGACAACAGTGTTTAGTTATTCAGGGTTTGCACGAGTCAACTGCAGTCCGACCAGAAGACCGTGTCACCGAAGACCTTGCTTCGTTTAATGGCCTCCTAAACCAGTTGCTCCCACCGGGCGTGGAAGTAAAAGTTATTAAAGCATTCCGGATCGGCAAAAAGTCTGAAGACAGCCTAGGAACGCCGCGACCGCGACCGCTGAAAATAATGCTAGAGAGCAAAGACCAAATCAAGGCGATCCTATCCAAAAAAACTAACCTACGTCACTCGCATAAAGAGGTTTTTTTCAACCGGACTACTCCCCTGCGGAAAGGCTGAAACGCCGGGAACTTGTCTTGGAACTACAATCAAGACTGAAGGCTGGCGAACACAATCTGGCTATTTTCAAGGGGAAGGTAGTTCAAAAGAATACGAATTTTCCATTGAACCAACCGATTGTTCTGAGGACAACGGCAGCCACCTCACTAACGCCAAAACCATCAGGGAACCAATTGCCCAAAGAGATGTCAGAACTGATTCCGTAACGCCCAGCGTTCTCACTAAAGAAACCAGAGTTACCGAAAATCATCACGAAACGGAAAAAGACATACGACCTTGACGTTAGAGGAGACGCAGTTGGGCCCATAAAATTGACAAACGCAACAGGAAATTTGGTTGGCGCAAAATTGAAGTGCTTGTATACAAATGCGCAAAGCCTTTTATCAAAACTTGATGAGTTAAAATTTGCCTTGCCGAAGTATCTCCGGATGTGATAGCAGTAACCGAAACCTGGCTGTCGGGCAGTATTCTAGATAGCGAAATAACATTGTCTGGGTACCAAATATATCGGAGGGACAGAGAAAACCGACAGGGTGGTGGAATAATTGTGTATGTGAAAGACGTGCTAATAGTGTCTGACAAGACGAGCAAGTTTGCGTGCAGCACTGAAGCCATATGGTTGAACATCAAGGCTCTTGGCTCTCCATGTCTAGATGTCCTCATTGTCTATCGGCCACCTAGGATAGACCGAGTCGCGGACACCCACTTGTTGGAACAATTAGAAAAGTTCTCCAGTAGACCTAATGTAATGATTATGGGTGACTTCAACGCACCAGGAATTAACTGGAGCACTGTTCAATCATCATGCCCGAAATCAACTTTTTGATTATGTTTTTCTGCAAAAGACCTTGAATGCACTCCTCACGACAGCATGTCCCTTTCCCCACCAGAACACGTGAAGGACAAAGGGCTAACTGTCTTGACCTGGTTTTCACGAAAACATCAGGCAGCATTGACGAGATTATTTCAATGCCTCCGCTCGGTCGTAGTGATCACGTGGTGCTTATATGGGACTACTCCTTATTCTCCGTTGCCCCTGCTATAGAGGAAAAACGGCGTAACGTTTGGCGAGGAAACTTTCATCAGATGCGAGCAGATATAACACACATCAACTGGACCTCAATATTTTCGAGCACCGTAAACGAAGATTGGGAGTCTTTCCGAAATGTTCTTCTGCAACTTATTGACAACCACTGCCCGCTAACGAGTGTCCATCACAGCAAGCGTCCTGGGTGGCTAGACAGCAACTTAAAAGGGAAATAAACAGGAAGCACAAGTTGTGGAGAAAATATCGCGAGTCTAATCAAGTCGCCTATTTTAATAAGTACAAAGCACAGAGAAACAAAAATGAGAAGCCTTATTCTTACAACGCGAAGAGAATTTGAGAAGACTTTGCTGCAAAAAGGCAACGCAGAATCCAAAGTTAGTCTACAGTTACCTCCGTAGATGTACAAGGAATAAACATCAAATACCGCTGATTAAGACTGCCGTGGGCGTCGAAATTTCTGAAAACAGGGAAAAAGCCGAGTACTTTTCACAGTTCTACCGCTCAGTCTTCACAAACGAGGCCAGGTTCCTTCGTCCCTCAGTGGATAACCCGCCGACTGCAAGCATTAGCCACATACTATTCTCAGAATTTCTGATCCAAAAGGAATTAAAAGAACTAAAAGAGTCGAAATCCCCAGGACCAGACGAGCTTCCACCCAAGCTTCTGAAAGAACTCGCCAATGAACTTTCCGCACCTTTGTCAGTGCTCTTTCAAAAGTCCTTTGACTCCGGAACACTTCCTTTCGATTGGAAGCTGGCACATATAACTCCCTTGTACAAAAGCGGTAGCCGGGCGTCAGTGACAAACTACAGGCCCATAAGCTTAACATGCATCCTTGGTAAGATTATGGAAAGGATCATCAAGAGCGAATTGGTGAAATTCCTAGAGACTCATAATTTGTTATCAAGCTGTCAACACGGGTTCAGAAAAGGAAGATCATGCACAACGAATTTGCTGTATTCGATCCAGAGGTGGACCCAAGCACTTGAAGATAGACACGCGGTTCACATTGCCTTCATTGACTTTCAAAAAGGCCTTCGATACTGTGCCGCACGAGAGACTGCTTTACAAGCTAGAAAGAATTGGAATCAGAGGTAACCTCCTCAAGTGGATCGAAAACTTCCTCGTGGGTCGGCGCCAGGTTGTGTGCATCGGCCAAGAGAGGTCAAGGTCTGCTGCGGTCGAGAGTGGGGTTCCTCAGGGTTCAGTACTAGGGCCAATACTGTTTTTAATATACGTGAACGATTGTGTCAGGAATCTCGACTGTGAAGCAGCAATGTTTGCCGACGACATTAAAAATCTGGAATGTAATCCAGAGCCCTGCTGACGAAGATAAACTGCAGATCAACCTAACTCGGTTGGAGGAGTGGTCGAATCATTGGCTTTTGCGGTTCAACGTCGATAAGTGTACAATACTTCGCTTAGGCAACCCGTCTGGATCTGCCGAAAGTAGAAGTTACTTTCTCAACGGTGAAGCCTTAAAGACGTGGAAACCCAAAAGGACCTTGGTGTGCTGATGACCACCACCTTAAAAACCATCGTCTCACTGCTCGAAAGTGGCGAAGAGGGCAATTTCGGTGTTGCATGCCATCAGACGAGCCTTTTTGGATTTCGATGAAGATCTTTTTGCTAAGACCTTTGGAACATTCATTAGGCCACATTTGGAATATGCTATGCACGCCTGGAAACCCTGGACAGTTCAAGATCAGAACTGCCTCGAAAGAGTCCAGAGGAAAGCCACCAAAATGGTTAGAAGTCAAAGCTCCTTGCCATATCCCACCCGCCTAATGAATCTTAATCTGTTCCCTTTGAGTTATAGGCAAATGCGTGGTGATCTCCTGCAGACATTCCGCATTGTGAAGGGATTGGATTGTTGCCTGGAATTCTCGGACTTCTTTGAATTTGCCACCACGACCCATCTCCGAGGTCACCCATTGAAACTGCGTGTCCAGCAGGCGAGACTGGATGTGCGCAAGTTCTCCTTCTCTGTCAGAGTGGTTAAACCATGGAATGCCCTCCCTGAAGACGTTGTGATGTCACCATCGCTGGAAAGCTTTAAAAGGAACCTTGACAGTTTTATGTTCCGCAACGAGCCTGAGCGATGAGGCATTTATCTTAACCCTCGAGAGTCGTGCACCACTTGTCAAATTTATGACCGCCTTTTGTACCTTTGCAACCCACACGGTTTCTCTGTAAACCGCACTTAATGTAACGTTACAAATAGGGTACTCAAAGGCCCATGCCTATTTCCCTCAATAAATTGAATTGAATTGAATTGAAAAAGGCTTCAGGTTGTCTTTCATCCAAACTCCAAGATCCTTCCGTGTGTGCTTCTCGGAGTGGCAAACCGTTCAAATAGTAGGGTCACATATCAGTGACCTGATTTCGATTTCCCAGACGTAGCAGGTTGCATTTGTTTGAGTTGAAGGACAAGAGCCATTTGCGGGACCACTCGTCCAATCGACGAAGATTTTCTTGGAAATCGTCTGCATCAGCAGCATTATGGATAACTTTCCAGATTTTTATATCGTCCGCAAACATAGCAAAGTTACAGTCCAATTCCTGTACACAATCATTAATGAACAAGAAAAATAGGATCGGTCCGAGCACTGAACCTTGTGGGACTCATATGACTTGCTACTGCAGTATAACCTTACTCTACCACCTGACCTTATCTTCCTAAGCAGTTTTTTCTCCTAAATTCTATTCAAAATGAAGGCCTATTGAACTCTGCCTCCATTTTTAAGGTAGGAGTTTTTTTCACTGACTATTTTTCTAGTTCGTTATTTTCAAAACATATCTAACTGTTAACCTAGCAGGACAATTTCTGTCTACACTATTAAGTATCTGTACACTTTATCTACACACATTATCGTAACTTTATTTCGTTACTTATGTTTGTTTAGACAGTGCCTTGCCGGTGTTAACCAAATATAAATTCTAAAATCTTAATTGCTAATTATTTGAATGCTATATCTATGCTTCTCCCGGCTGCTCTGGGTAGAGAATCACATTATCTAAGAAACACCAGAAGTAGTTTTAGAACCATAAAAAGAAATCTCATAGACGAATGTGCATTTTTCTGATTTTCTCTACTGATAATTCGTTGCAAAACCATGCAAAAGTTTAGGATTACACGTCCTGGACTCCTTGATGCTCCATTAAACACGTTTCATTTTTGCCGAGAGAATATATCATTTCTGTCTTGGTGTTATTTTGATCATTTGCTATAGTTTGATCGGTTTTCGAACTTAAATAGCCATACATGTTGCTTTGACTGCATATATTCGCGTACATTTTCCGTTTAATCGCCTTACAAACTCCTCATCGCATATTGTTAAAATTGCAGCTAGATATGCAGATATACCTATTAAGTCATTTGATTACCTATAATTTCGCCCTAAAACGCATTCTTATATGCAGAAATTAGGTAAATCTCATATTAACCTCATTTAAACCTTTGAATATGACACTAGTTTGTTTGCACTGGTCGGTTTGGCGTCTGACCAACTGTCTTAAGTTAATTGTGCGAAACCGTACCTTGTTTGTAATTTTTTTACGATACAGCCAGCTTTTGCGATGAATTTTCCTGATTAGGTTACAGCCTTGACCAATAATATTTCTAGTTCTACCTCATTTTAATGCCATGTGAAGTTTTTTCTATTAACTTCGAGATTTTTGTGCAAACGATATATGCATTTGTGCCCAAATGCGTCACCAATTGCATTTATTTTCTGCAAACAGAACCACCGTCTTTAAATACATTTTTCATTGCAAATTTTTTCGCGAGCTCGCGAGGTACCGGTACCTCAGGTATTTAGGTACATATATGGACATATGCAGATCCATAGCCAGATAAGCATTAGTTTTTTGATTCCACGGCAAAACATATGTTTTAAACTAGAGGTTTTGAATTAAAATTCGGAGAATTTTCTTCTAACAGCCACGTCCAAACTAACTTAACGTCTAACTGATTTTTACCGTTCTCTATGCTTGGGGTCCAATGTTTCGTCTTTTGTATGGTTAGGTGGTATTTTTTCATCTGAAAAGTACTCGTTATTTTGTACTTCCTTTGCGAAATGTCGTGAAACTCTAAGTCCGCTTAGTTTTTTTTACTTGGTCGATGTTTCTGTCTTTTACAAATGCCTTGTAATGTCCGTCCCGATAAAGACACTCATATTGTTTCTTTTCGTGTTTATGGACATTTAAAAGACTCCAAAAACCATTCAGTAAATGGCAACTTATGACCTCAAACGTTACAGTTCATCAATTTTTTAAATGAGCGGTTTTATGGTGCTCTTCTTCAACCACTGGGAGCTCTTGTCCCTAGCAATGTCTTTGAAGGCATATTAGTGAATTTGTTCTCATGATAATTTTCGCATTATGATCAAATATAATAATAATTAAAACTGGTTGAAGAAAAAGTTAGTTTATCTGCTCCAAACCCCCCTCTCGATTTATTGCGGAAATTAATATACAGAAGTACTTTCCTATTTTGAGCAGTCTTTTTCCTTTGATTATTCTCGCGTTATAATTCACTTCTATACCCGATTCTAAAAGTGATTGTCTTCATGCATTATTTTTTTCATTGAAGAAAATGAATGATCACTCTACAACCGAGGAAACTGGTTTGCATCTCGATGCTTCTCATCTAAACGACAGTTTTGCTGAATTCCTTTCTCCTGATCCCGCTACTGGTGATGATTCAGCAGGACTTTCCACACACGTGCAAACAATTGCACGCCGCGTTTACCAGGAGTTTGAAGCAGTTCTTGAGGTGCATGGGCCAGCTGTTCTAGAACCTCTAATGCCTATTATGGTTAGCGTTCTAGAGAAGCTGGACGAACTCTTCAAAGATCAATTTGCGTATAGAGCAGAAGTTAACTCAGCTTCGCGAAGACAAGGCTTCCCTGGTTGCTGAGCTCGAACGAGAAAAAACTATTAGGAAGGATGCAGAGGACGTAAGACTTTTTCATGCAATTTTTTCCTGATTAACTGGAACCTTTTTTCAAGAAACCCCTTAAAATCCTTCATATGTCTTTTTATTCGGTAATCATAGTCAACCTTGCTAAATGACCTCATCCTGTTTTCAGATATTATTTTACTTCCATACCTTTTAAAAACAATCTTCAAAATTTTTTAAACTCTCAGCATTGCTCATCTAGTGAAACGTTCAGTCCATATGTGCTGTGGATTGTTGGTTTTTACGTCGTTTGCACGCTAAGCCTCCTTTCCTGTCGTCAGTATGTGTTTGCACTTTTTTTATCATTCTATGCTTGCCCAGTGCATTTTCAGTGCCATCTTGTTATACTCCCAATTTCGTTTCACCCTTCACGATTTCGCTACTCGCTACATTTTCTATTGTATGGGCTTACGTTTTTCGACAGAAGATAGGGAGTGTGCCTCGAAGTAATCTGAAATCCTTGAGTGCTTTTTCGTATTGTGACATCTAATCTTAATCTATTCCTTTTGTACTGAATACGCTTATTCGCCAACCTGTTCTTCCTTAGAGATGAGCTGTGCAGCGTCTCAGTTTTGAGTATACGCGGTGCGCCACAATAATTACGGCCACGTTCCGCCTTAGGGAACGCGACAAAACACCAGTTGGAGGCGGTTAAAAGGGGAAATGTACGCGAAAATATGCAGTCAAAGCAACATGTATGGCTTATCCATTTCAAAAACCGATCAAAATACTGCAAATGATCAAAATAACATTAAGACAAAAATGATGGTCAGAGACCCAGACGCGTGGCCGACTCCGGTCCTGCGGGCGCTTCTGTCCGCAAGAATGCATAAGTACGACGTGAGAGTAATATACTGTCGGTTTGGTCAGTTGATTGGGTGATAGCTGACTTTATGGGTGCCTGTGATTGGCTGTCCCAGAGGCTGCTTGCATCTGTCTACTGGTAGCTCGTTTGCAGTTGTCGCACGATTCTTTGACCGGCGTATGTGCGAGGGACCGTGGCCTTGTACGCGCTTGGGGCGCTACAGCTCTACATGGCTAATCCGCACTGTCTTTTCCGATAAGGCACAAGTTGTTGGTCTGAGTCAATTCCCTCACATAAGTACATTTATCTTTTGGAGCGGATATGATCCGATATGACCAATTTTTAAAAAAGGCTCATTGGCAAGCAGGTTGCTTAATTTTGTTTTTCTTCTTCGTCAGCGCCTCCTGTCAGTCGAAGACCAATTTGAAGACGAACGTAAGACGCTCAACGAAGCTCTTCTGCAAAATGAGACTCTCATCAAGCAGCTGGAGCTGAAAAGCAAAAATGCCCTTGACCAGCGTTAGTTGTCGCAATATTTATTAAATCAATCCCAAAGTTTTCTACCGGTTTCCACAAATTTTATCGCATTCATTTGTTTTTGTCGTTTTTTATTACGTAAATGAAGTTTGATTAGTCTAAAAAGTACTATTTGTTGATTTAATGTCCTTCTAATTGGTGAACGCTTTTGACAGCCACAGTGCCATCTGAAAGCAGATACTACTATAATGGTTGTTCGCCTTTCTTACGGCCTCTATAGTCGCCCCATCGTTATCTATTAGAAGTTGAAAAGACCGCAGTGTCTGCTTTTGTTCTTAAAGTGGTATGCAGTCGATAAATTGATATGTAAAATTCATAAGTTCTCATTTATTTAGGCCTTATGGCTATGATTTTATCCTCTCAGAGTCCTTGACACGGAATTATTTATTCTCTCCTACACCTTGCAATAGAAATTTCATAGCCTTTCGCATTTATCGCTCCACCTTCACCATTTTTCTCAAAAGATACGGCTTTCAAAATGGGCCGAATTTTTTATGCTTATATTCTGATCTATGTTTGAGATTTGTCAAAAATCTTTGTAGCATTTTAGAGAAAACTGTTCGAAAGACAGTCAACTTAATCTGTTCTGCTTCTTCGTCTTGTTTTATTTACAGAAGGTTAAACTGTACTCATCTGCGTGTTACATGGCTCTTAGAAGGTTAAAGACCGGGACCTTTTTGATTTACTTCCTCAAACCCATTGTTCCTTATGCAAAAGTTAATATGCATGCCTAATACGGATTGAAACAATAGGGGCACGGTGACTCATCTGTCTGTCCAATGAGGATGAGTATGGAATGATGTGGATGGGAGAGAGTTGCACAGCATGATCTTACAATTCTTGTGTCGGGTCACAGTTACAAGTAAACGACTGGGTCTCAGTTGTTTAATGGGCCTTAAGTTTTGTTTTTCCTAAAAGTAATTGCTGATTTTCCTTTTTCTTCGAACCGCCTTTGCGAACTCCCACAGTCATATCCTCCAGAAAAACTGTCAGGTCTTTTGAGGAGACGTCAACTGCTACCACCTAGTTTTAAGCTGCACCGGATGCCTTTTCCGTGTCTAACCGTTACCGTATGTGGCTGAATATAAGAATATAGACTCCCCGCAAATTAAAAGTGGCCATGAGTCAAATTCCAGAGAGCTAGGGTTATGAGCGTCAATTACTTTTAGGGTTAGGCTAGTGGATATAAAGGTTTAGGATAGCAGTAGGGTTATTGTTAAGGTTAAATGTAACACACATAAATATTTGCACTCGGCCAGCTGCAGTACGGAAACGGCGTTCATGTTCCTATGAACGCTTACAGATCGGTTACGCGACTCACCTGTCTCATTCTGCCTTGGGGCTAGTTCTCGACCCCGTCAGCAGCCACACAGTAGCTAGTATTACAGGCAGATTAACATTGCTGACAAAGAACAGGGAAACCGGAATGGTCATTTCGAGCTTAGTGGCCGGCATCAGCTAGCCACATTCAGCCCCAGGTTGTGCACTGTCCGAGCGGTCATGCACCATTGTCAATGTTCCCGGTCTTAACCAACAAGACAACGGGCCCGTGACACAGTGGGTTAGAGTATTTGGCTTCTTATCGACAGGTCGCGGGTTAGAGGCTTGGATGGCACGTCACCTGGGGTGGAGTATGGCTGGCTGATGACGGCTAATAAGGCAAAAACGGCCATTCCGGTTCCCATAATCTTTGTCAGCAATGTTCAGCTGCCTTAATACTAGCCGCTGTGCGGTTGCTGGCGTGGTCGAGAACTAGCCCCAAGGCAGAATGAGATGGGTTAGTCCCGTAACCGACCAGTGAGCGTTCGTCAACCAATAGATGTCTGCGTACTATCCTTAATGGAGGTCCTTGCGAGAAACATTTGATTCAAATATCTACTATCAAGAATGAGCCCCAAGGCTGAGTGGGACGAATAAGTCCCTTAACCGCTGGATTTCTCATTAACAAGTCGCGGGTTCTAGCCTCGAGTGGTGCGCCAACTGGGGTGGGGTATGACTGGCTGATAACGGCTAATGAGTCAAAAATGACCATCCCAGTCTGCATTGTCTTCGTCGGCTATTTTCAACAGACGCCTATAAACACTATAAGGTTACGGTTTTTGGTAAATTAACGAAAATCGTGGAAAAATTCACCTGTGTATGAGAGTCCAACTTCGGGAGACATTGCGCTTTTTCGTCAGACTGGGATAGTGTTTGGCCTGTTTTATGCTGTTTCCGACGTCATTCACTTAACAGCTGTTGAACTGAAAACTGCCCTCATTTTTTAATCCGACGTTGCAAGTAATCTGGCCTATAAAAGTATCGAATCTTACCTCCGGAATAATAAATATTTCTTCTTTTCAGGCTGCACACCGCGTACGATTCTGGTTTTGTCAGCCTTTGGCTGCGTTTGTGTTACTCCGTGTTTTCACCTCATTCTTTAATGTAATTTTGCGTCATGTTACGGTATCTCTTCCCGGTATAACGTTGCTGTTTACAAGCCACTCTTTTTGTTCCTTCTCAGTCCACTTTAACCGACTGGACCATGCTACTAGAAAATGGGGGAATTCTCATTTCCCATCCATTGTTGTTGTTTGTAGGAGGCTCGCGTGGTACGGTGCTTATGTGACTGTTTTATTTTTACCCGCATCCTTTTCAAGTCGCTCGAATGGAGAAAAAGGAGGCGGACTCCTCGTATGAGAACTCAAAGTTACATGGTCGAATAGACGAACTGCTGCGCTCCAATCTGGAATTGGCAGATAGTCTGAAGAACGCTGTCAGCACGCCGGCACGACCGAGTGCGTTATTCGTTTAATTACATTGTTCTATGTATCTGCTTTGCTTTGCTTTTTCATCTATTCTTTTCAACGCTTTCAGCACCACCAAAACCACCAGGAAACGCTTTCGATACGACCAGGTTAGTGCGGTTTGTGTTTAAGTGCGTCTAAGCTGCTTTGCGGACAGTCGACCCGATCACCTTCGCGTTTGTGTTTTTCCGTCTGTACTCTGCAAATAACGTTATTAATTTTAAGATGCTTTTGATTACTTAAGGAATATCTTTCGACATCATTCATTGCAGCGATTGAACACTGCTCCTAAACTTTGCTATTCGGAAATATATTTGCACTGTTTCTTTTACACGGCTATCTTACCTACTTTGTTGTGGGTAAGCTGGAAGTAGACGAAATCTGTGTCCTTGAAGCCTCTGCCATAACAGTACTTCCACCTACCGATCAGCCAAATACTCGGCAGCCTCAATGGGATTCGAACCCGCGACAGCACTGACAGGTCTTACGTCCAGTTAAAAAGTCACTCTTATCAGTAGTAGACCTGGGTATAAGTTTGGAACCCAAAGTGTTCGTTTGGCTCCGTCAAATTGAACTGCTGATTCAACCCTGTTTGAGGGAGTCTCGATGGCAGGGCTCCAAGTATGCCATGACCACGACAAAACTCGACTCGTTTGAGCGCTTTCACCACATTTCCTTCCAGCCTGTATTATAGCAAATCCATTTTCAGACTAATATAAAGGTATATGCAGGGACAGTAAGACCCAGGGACTGTGATACGACAATTAATTATGATGCTCTGAGTTCCGCCTAGAGCGGGTATCTTATTGTCGAGAGGGGGGGGGGAGGCATTTCCCTATTAAGCCGTACAAGAGAAGCTGCCGTGCGGCTCATCGAAAGGATACTTAAAGACGGGACAGTCGAGTTCGGCGTCAGCCGATGTCTGGCGTACACCCTGCTTGCTTTTCAGTTAAGCAACCGTGTCGTGTGTTCACCTGAAAACCGACCACCTGACCTGATCACTCCTGGTGTCTGGATTCTTGCTGTCTACCTCACTGAATTGACCGAAATCGCTCGAGTGGTCTGAGAATCTCTTGTGCTGTGAAAACAAGGAAGTTACAATCTTCAAGAAGAATAGTGGCAAAAGACCGGGGCAGAGTGACGAGACGGTGGGGCAAGAATAATGTGATTCACTCCCGCCAAAGTCAATTTTCTGACGAGGTTTTTCCTGCCTTTGCTCTGAATTTACCACGACCACCTCCCCATCTGGGCCCAGTTCCATGAACAAGTCAAAAAGACCGGCGTTGGGAGAGAGCACAGGTGGCTGTCGCTGTCGAAGCCGTTCCGTCCACTTGTTTCAGAGTGGGTGTGCCTCAACTCTGAGCACTCCTGACCACGCGGACATGGCAGTCCAATCATAAACCAAGTGCAAAACCCAGTCGCATAACAATTACAATAGTTGATTATGTCAGGTTTGCTGCCGTGTGCTTAGCTCTTGGAGTCGCTATTACCCATGCCACATGAGTGAAACTTAAAGTGCCATCATGAGAGAGGCATATCTTGCACGAATTTTTCTTCCTTGTCGTAAAAGCCTACACTTGGAAATGCACAATGGCTGTGGGGGGTCGCATAGTCAGTTGACTCTCACTTTGCGAAGTATAGACTCCCCAGCGCGTTCGTTTAGCAAATTTTCCTGCGCAACGTAATATCCTTTTGTGAACTTCGTTGTTGTACAATGAGGGCAGTATCCATTGAAAATTTCCATGTGTTCCGCATTTGGCTCTCCTTTAGTGTTCATTTAATCGCATATGCAATGAGGTCATTTATACTGGAAACGGTATACAAGCTGAGCAAGCATCACTCTGCGTAGGTGGGTTCCCATGTGGGAAGTGATTGTCATCCTCGTTCGGACTGATTCAGTCTGTGACCGATCTCATGCTCTGTTCACCAAAAGGTTAAAACGTATTTAAGAGTAGAAATGGATGCTTATGAAAAATAGCAATATTTTTTATTTTCGAGAATAATCTAAAGATATTTCATGGACACACGCACACACACACAATAGTTTGATCTTCGTGTTCGACGATGTCCACCGTATACTGTGCAGGGACGGTGACTCGCGCTGGATTATAGTGAGAAGAGACTTGTGCTGCATCTACCTCACTCTCTGTTCCACTCCCCCACTTAGACCCAGTGTCAAGACAGAGTCAGAGAAGACCGGAGATGGGAGATGGCGCAGGCCCACGCACTATGAGGCAACACCAAAAAAGAACATGACAACACAAGAGAGGGCGGCTCGGATCCCAGCTGCGTGGGAGTGCCATAAGGGCCACATTTAGAAGGAGCCATTGCAGCCTGACTCAGTCCGCCAGTCGGCCACTCCACACAACAAAAAAAAACGTTGGGCTGACCACGCGGTCCGAGTGTTCCCGTCAGTTGATAACCTTCTAAGCCTCGACTTTTAGCGCACCATGATATTTTCAAGCGCGTCAGATTGTTTCTAGTGAGGAAAATGAGCTGAGCCGTCGACTTCACTCTCTCCCCACCCACACAATCAGACCAGGGTCCGAGCCGGTCAGTTGTCTGATGTTGGAGTGGGCGCGTTGGCTGACGGGATGGCGTACCCGTCTTCATGCGCCATGGCATGACCTGGCCCCCATAACGCATAAACCAGGATTCACTAAACCAGGAGATATGTAGGAGCCATCGTCGTCTGTCTCCCAGTCCACTGGTCAGCTAGAAACGCACAACACAAACTTGGCCGATGGCGTGGTCTGGTGTAAGCGGCCGACTGGCAGCCTCCCAAGCCACGGTTTCTAGGAAACCGTGATATTCTCAGGTGCATGGTGAGGGTGTTATCTATGTATTGGTGTAGGTAGTGTGCGCTGATTTGGTTTAGCCTCCGGTGGTTTATTGCAGGTTGTCGTGGAGGTGCATGTGACGTAATAGGCACATGTGGTGTGTAAAGGTGCGGGAGCAATGAGGGCAGTAGACGCGGGTGCGGTGGCTGTATGTCGGAGCCCCAAACACTGGTTCACCATTCTCTGTACGATGAATTCGCAAGTGACCGACCAGGCCGATGCGTGAAGTGAAGTTGCGGGTGCAGTGTGGGCAGGAGAAATCGGTAGGGACTTGGGGGTTGTAGTTTGTGGCAGTGGCGGTGAGAATGGCAGGAGCAGGGGTGTACATAGGGTATCTGTGCTGTCGACATTGCGGAGAATTCCGTTTTCATGGATGCACATGTGACCGAATAGGCCCATGTGGTGAGTGAATGCGCGAGGACAGTGAGGGCAGTGGATGCGGCGATCTCTGCTGTGGGTTGGTGCTTCAGGCATTGGTTCACCAGTTTATATGCGATATATTCGCAATTGAGGTGAAGGTGCGGTCGCAATGAGGACAGTTTCAAACTGAGCCCTATCACTGGTAGTGGTGGTGACGGTGGTGGAGGTAACAGTTGTTGAGTATTAGGATGTGGTTGCTGCGATGGAGTGGCCACCTGGTGAGAATGAACGAAGATCGACTACCCAAACGACTTTTCTTCAGAGATGTCTGACTACCTGTCACCTGCTACCTCCACCACTGCCTCCAGTACCAGCGATGGGGGCTCGCTACTGTTTTGTCCTCATTGCGATCGCACATTCACCTAACAGATCGGCCTGGTCGGTCACTTGCGAATCTATCGCACAGAGACTGGCGAACTAGTATAACACAGTAGAGACCGCCGTCTCCAATGCCTTCACTGCCTCCACGCATTCACTCACCACATGGGCCTGCTCGGTCACATGTGCATCCACGAAAACCGAATTCACCGCGATGCCGACACATGTTGCGCATCCATCAGCACTTCCCATAGTCCTCCCATGAGCGCGACTACCGGCAACAGAGCCCCCTCAGACCCAGCACTTCCCGATATATATATTGTCCTCATTGTCACCGCACATGCACATCACGCATCGGCCTTGTCGGTCAATTGCGATTCTTCAGCACCGAAACCGGCAAACCAGTTCCAGGAGCACCAACATACACCTGCCGCACCCGACTTAACGGTCCACACAGCTCACGCACATTCACACACCGCATGGGCCTATTAGGTCACATGCGTCTCCGTGAAAACCTTTGGTAGAACACCGCCGGCTTTACCACAACAATACCTCTCTCCTCATCAACCTATGCACCTTACATGATCACACGCAGCACCACAAAAAAAACATGCTCGTAGTCTGCATAACTGTGTGAGAGGCAAGTACGATCCTTGGCTCCTTTTTCATGTGGCTCCTTTGCTGCATGTGTGATCTGAGCTTGAGAATATCATGGGGCGATCAGAACCGTTGGTTGGGGGGAGTGGGAGAGAGTGCGGTAGCGAGAAGCGCCGTGGGTTGTAAGGTTGCTAACTGACAATTCCACTCAGACTTCGCAGTCAGTCCAATGTGTGTTGTGTGGAGTGGCTGACTGGTGGTCTAAGAGTCAGGCTGCGATGGCTGCTTCTTAACGTGATCTCTGGCTATCTCATACATGTGATATGTGGGCCGTTCAACCCCCTGTTGTGTGAAATCCTGGTGCCTGTGTTTGGGGGGTCAGTTCGTGTACGAAGTAGGCGTAGACGGTCACCAGCAGCTGCGCTCACTTCCGCATCAGACGACTGACCGCCTCGGACGATTGTCTAATTGTGGAGGTGCGGTAGAAAGTAAGGTCAAATGGTTCAGCGCATTTTCCTCACTATAAACAAGCTAACGCCCTTTTAATTATCATGGTGCGCTAAAAGCCGTGGTCTGGAAGGTTGCCAACTGACGAGATAACTTTGACCGCGTGGTCAGATCAATGTGTGCTTTGTGTGGAATGGCTGACTGGCGGACTGAGAGCAGGGCTGCAATACCTCCTTCTTAATGTGGCCTTTATAGCACTCCCACTCCGTGGGATCCGAGCCAGGTGTGATAGCACGCCCAGGGGCGGCTCCGGCCGCGCCAGCCACCTGCGTCCTCGCTCGTCTTCTTGACTCTGTCATGAAATCGGGCTCAGGTGTGGTAGGAGAGAGTGCGATAGCTGCAGCGCAAGATTACTGTGAATTAAAACTAATCCGCGTGCAAATCACCGTCTCTGCACCACTATGGTGTGAAGCATACGGTGGACATCGTCGAACTGTGACGGTCGAACTGTTCTGTGTGAAATATCTTGATACTATTCCCTAAGATAATAAATATTACAATTTAACATAGTAATCATTCCTAGTCTAAAATGCATTTTAACATTTTGGTGAAAATTTTATATGATCGATTATTGGCTGCGTATTTAGTCCGGAAAAGACTACATACATTTTCGACGACTTTTCGGGGGAAAATTAAGTACTTATAACTTTCTATGCTCGGAACAGTCGACGAGCGTGTACTATATTTTAGAATGAAATCTCTGTTTTGGCCGACTTTATTTGATTTGTTTAAGTTTCTAACCTTTCGTTGTGCATCCTCTCGCCGCTCGCGAATGAACATTCGGTTTTCTCCTTCTTATTCTAGTGGAGGCGTCGGCTTTGACGAACTCTCAGCCACTGAGGGCGACATTAGTCCCTGTGAAGACGAGTTAACAGGTCAGTGGATGTCACCCCTCCCTCCTCCCCGCCTCCTTGATCATCACTGCCGCCTTTATGGATCAGCCTGCGTCCCCTTTCGTTGGTCTCTGTCTGTGCCTGCTTGACTGTGCATCTTTCGACTGGTTCGCATGCAACCTCTACAGGAAAAGGGATGCGGAGATCTGCAAACTGCACTTGCCTCGTCTCATTCCCTCCCTCTGTCGCTGTTGCGAGTTAATTTTCGTTGCCACTGGAAATATTAATGGACAGCCTTTCCACTGATTACTCAGCTCCTGGTCACATTTACTTTGTATGTTCTTATCGAGCCATTGAATGTGCAGTTGGGATATTTTACACCGGGCTTTTATCAGCTCGAACTTGGCTGTGTTTGGTGCCTTTTTCGAGAATCGGTTTTGACGTCTGCCGTATTCGTAAAGAAGGAGACACGATCACTGAAACAAGCCGGACGTTTCGGATTCTCACTACAATCCATCACCACAGACCAGGTTTTGCAACATTTATAGGATGTAGTTACTAGGCCATTACATGCCTATCACCATTGCCAGTTCCCGAGTGCATCGCCGATAGTTGCAGGTGGTGCGAAAGTTGTCTGGCCGGTCCCCAGCGTACTTGTCAAGAGTATCGGTTCCCACGCTCATCCACGCACGTGATGCGATCGTGTCTCCGTCTTCGCTTCTATTAGCAGTCTGTCGTATTATAAAAATTCTGACTGGAAATAGGGGATTTTGGTTCGTGCGCTTTTTTAGCCCACCGTATCCCTCCGGGAAGATATGAACTCTTAGCTCTCCTTATTCGCTTGGAGAGGGCGAATATAACTTATTAGTCTTCTTTTTCACCAATTCCTACCAGTCACTTTATTTCCGGACATTGATGCATGTCAGAAAAATGGAACCACATAGGTTGTGTATTGCGTTTGGAAGTTTCTCGCACGAAAAAAATGTACATGCCACCGTTCCCTTGATCCGTTAACCGGTTGTTTTCATGGGCAGCCGGTAGGGGGAGTTCTGCTCATTGTGACTTTGATGATATACACTACAGTGTTCCAGGACCTTTACTGGCAAGCCTCGTACCTTTTTGCGATCGATTGTGTTCCACATAGGTCATGTATTTTCAGCGGTGGCGGTGGTTTATCCTTGTTTACCCCCACCCGACCCCAAGGTCGGTAAGTTTCTAAATTAGTTTAGCAGATCCGTTCAGCCCCACTGTGGGCGGTTCATGAAACTCATTTTTTCCCAAAACTGCCATCGAAGTCGTCCTTCCGACCACCTTGCCTGTCATCTCGCTCCTTGCTGTTGAAAGCATTTATGCAACTGCTTTCCTCTCTATAATGAACACCCCCGTAATGCGATGTCAACTCTCCAATATTCCACAACCTTAAAACAAATACACAACTTAACACGTAAGATAGCCGATGTAAATAATCCCGGCAGTTCTCCATACACCTTGCAGTATAAATTTCAGTCTCATTAGTACTTATTATTTTGAATGTTGAATATAAGCTGCATTTTCTTCTGTTGCATTTGCGGAATTGACTGAAATTTGCATGATTTCCTTCTTCCCGTTCTGCACGCGCTCTCTCCCATGTCGCTCCATGTGTGCGATCGCTCACCTGCGCTTTGTATTTCCTGATCGCGTGTTCTCCATCCGGAATGACATACCGCTCCTGCGTTTGGTTTGACTCTCATTTTCGTGCTCTCTCGTCTGCTTTTTGTACTTCGCTTCCTGACCGCATCGCCTGCTTGTGCATGTCGCATAATAGACGAGTTCAGTGCCACTGCACCCGTGTCGGAGTTTGAGCCCAGCGAACTTGGTAAGTTGCCTTTCCCACTCTCCTCCTCCCTTCTCCTCGTGCTGCCCCTGCCACCCTTCCTCCTCCTCCTCCTCCTCCTCCTCCTCCTCCTCCTCCTCCTCCTCCTCCTCCTCCTCCTCCTCCTCCTCCTCCTCCTCCTCCTCCTCCTCCTCCTCCTCCGCCTCCTCCTCCTCCTCGTCATACCACCTCGCCATTCCCCACTTAGCCCATAGTTCGACCAACGTCATTGACTTAAATTGTCTCTGTCTCGAACGAGCGGTCCTGACTTGCGAATCGTCTCCCTCACTCTCTCTTCCCACACCTCTCCGCAATTCGATAATAAGATGACCTGATGAGTTCATGCGGTCATGGGTGAAGTGGTTGATATTGCTAAACAGCCCGTTTACTCTTGCCACACACGACCCCGTCCTTAATGCCTCATGCAGAGCAGGTCTCGGATCTCACATAAATGAGCGTGAGGCATAAAGGCCACACGATGAAGCAGCCATTGCGGCCTGATCGCAGTCCCTTTAACGGTCAAACTCCCATGTCACAACTTTTGGCGCGTATAGCTAGTTTAAAAGCCGCTTTGGTAGCATATGGGAAGAAAAGTAACTGCTGGACACCTGTTTGGGCCGACCTCACTTTCTTCCCTCCACCGAGTGATACTCCTTTTTGCATTGAATTTATTGTCATAAATAATTTAGACCATTCATTTCACCCAGCTGTGGAAAACTCGGTGACCTCGGTGGGGTTCTAACTCACGTCAACAAGGGGAAGGCTTTAGTACAGCCAACATCCTAGCCACCTGACCCTACGACCCCCATCGGGAGCCATAAGTTTAATCCCATTTAGTTTGCCGAGTTTTTCGCATCTGGGTCAGATGAATTGTTGAAGGATACAAACTCCCTGTTACTTTCCATAATAACCTAATATTTTTAAATTAATGTGCAGTATTAAACTCTTATCTTAATTATTTACTATACTGACGGTGAAGGCGCTGGGGAGACTGTCCAGTCCCCCTTCTCTATGCCGGCAATATTCAACATAGTGTATATTTTTGGGTACATTTTAATCCTGTTATTAATTCATTTAACTTTTTTTCTGAAAATATTTAGGGACATATAATTTCAGCTAGGTTCCATGAAAGTGGCACTCCTGCTTGCAGAATGAGCAAACAAAATTGTTTCCACCTGTACTAAAATTGCAACAACTACTACTACTTCCATTACTACTAATACTGCTATTACTACTAGTATTATTACTACTACTACTACTTCTTATACTACTACTACTACTACTATTACTACTTCTACTACTGCTAATCCTACTACTACTATTAATCCTACTACTACTGCTATTACTACTACTACTACTACCACTTCTAATACTACGAATACTGCTACTACTACTATTACTACTACTGTTGCTGCTGCTACTACTACTACCACTACTACTACTTTTACTACTAGTACTACTACTAGGTGCTATGCGGCTACAGGTGGAGCTCGAGGGTGAGCCTCAAGGCAGAACGAAACGAGTGAGTTCCGTTAGCGCTCGGTGAGCGTTCGTCAACAAATGTCAATATTCCCGAGTTAAACCGGTAAGACAATGAGCCCATGGCTCAATGGCGAAAGCGTTGGACTTCTGATCAACGGGTCGCGGGTTCGAGCCTTGAGTGGGGCACTGCCTAGAATTGGTATGACTAGCTGATGCCGGCTAATGAACTAGAAATGGCCATTCCAGTCTCCCTTGCTTTGTCTGCATTGAGCATTTTTTCGTAGTTATGTTGCCTGACATTTGAGTTTTTCGTTGTCCTGACAGTATCCTACGAAAGTTTTACAAATTGTTATGTCGTAGAAGGTAGCTTAAAGGATAATCTTTAACCAATGCAGCATATATTATCTGCACAACTATTTCCCACTTTTTAAGATCGTTATAAGCAACAGGGAGAGGATCACAAGGCACGAGTTTGCTTTAGATCCTGTTTCGATTGTATTTGCTCCTACCGCCATAGTTGGGAATTTTCGCCCACACCGTATCAATCAGCATTAAATGCACGTGAACATCCGTGGGCGCGCGCAGACGGACCGCAAAACCACCAGCTCGTTGGATAGTGTCCATTTTTTGCTAGCTGGCAGTCACTTTCGCACTGACTATCTTGCGTCTGTTCCCAAGCCTGGCACCATCGCACCCTCCATACAGCTCTCTGTTGGCGGAGCATGCCGACCGCGTTATTACCACGCTTGTTTCACCTGCATAAGTGCTTTTTACTATGGCGTATTTCTGCGCCATGACGGCATTAAGCCTGAGCCTTTCGAGTCGGAGTGGTTGGGTTGGCGGGGGGGAGTGACTATAATCGGTGTCTGCCACTGCGAAAGAGCATACCTCACCAGTTCACTTGCATGCTTTATTGCAGGGTCAGCTTCCAACAGTGTTACTCCTCACCTCCTCCCCCCTAACTGTATTCCGTGGTAGACGGCAGCCTTCCTGGTCCCATTATATGTTCTCATCATTACCGATTGCCCTTAACTGCCTTAAATTCGGTTCTTTCTCTGCTGCCTATCTCGCCAAGGTCAGGCCTTATGTGAGTCGAAGACTTCGAGTTTATTTTGTAACTATTTGTTTACCCCCCGCCCCCCCCGCCCGTTGACCCTTAAGTTATACCTTGAGTCCTTGGTTCACGTGTTTGAACCGCACTTTCATTGTCGGGTTTGGTATGTTTCACGCTACGTTTGTTTCGTTTGAGCGTCCCTTCTAGTAGCTAATTAAGCGGGCGCGTGGATGAGTTACCTCTTCACGTTTTACGAATAGCGCAGGACGATACATAGGCATATGAGGAGGAGGAGGAGGAGGAGGAGGAGGAGACCGAGTTGTTTGCATCTCATCTCCCCGTTCTTGCTGACATTATGTCCCACTCTCTGCCCCTCCCCCCAAGTGCGCCCTCTTATACCCCTCACCTAGTGGCGGAGTTTGAATTACTTAAAATGGTTCTCGCCTTCTCCTCATCCAACTGGCACACTTTTTTGTTTGCACTTTGCTCTGTTTTTCGACCTGTTCTTCCCTATGCTAGCCCCCTGCGCATTGTTCATGCTTTTTCTACGACTTTTCGCTCGCTCCCCCCTCTACTCTTCGTAGGTGGAATGCAGAAGGAGGTCGACATTCTGATTCAGGAAAACATCGAACTTCGCAAGATCAAGTAAGATGGGCCTGTCAGCTTTCTTGGTGATCCTTGTCTTGCCTAGAAAATGTGCAAAGCTTATCGGTTGCAACTGTCCTCCATGTCTTTAGACAGACCTGAGACGGCGCTTAACTGCATAATTTTTAAGCTTTATGCTCACCTTCTCCAAATGTCCACAATGTCTGCAATACCTGCTCTCCCCTCTTCTCAAAGAAAAGAGATAACCGATCGGATATGTAGTCTCACCCAGGAAACTGGAGGCATGGATCCTGTAATACGGGTATGGGACGGTAATAGGGGATTTTATAGCTGGCGTAACTGACAAAAAATTTATTTTCGGTAGGCAAAATTTAAAATGTTGTGTTTATGCCATTAGCTTGCCTCAATACACTAATAACGCTTAAAGCCGTGAGCCCATAATTGGGAATATCGGAAGTTAGAAGCCGTGGACGAAAAAAAGCAATTAAACCCTAGGGGCTTGGTTTAGCTATTCCACGCGAGCTGATAACACCCCCTGATGACCAATCAAATTGTAGGAGAAATTAATAAATAAATAAATAAATAAAATTAAATAATAAAATTAAAATAAATTAATAATTAATTAATTATTAAATTAATTAAAAAATATACTTATAACACTTAAATCCGTGAGCCCATAATTGGGAATATCGGAAGTTAGAAGCCGTGAACGAAAAAAAGCAATTAAACCCTAGGGGCTTGGTTTAGATATTCCACGCGAGCTGATAACACCCCCTGATGACCAATCACATTGAAGGAGAAATTAAGAAGAATACATCGTTAACCTCGACTCTCGCGATCACCGCGACTGAAAAGATAATTGAACTGGACAATATTTATAGCTTAGCCCTAAACCTATGCCTTAAACCTAATCTTCAACCTCTAAGTCAGTCCTAACCCTACCCAGTTAACACTAACTCCCAACCATAACTTTAACGCTAAACCGAACAATTACCTTGAGCCTACCCAAAGATTAAGTGGGGCTTCAAATCCGATCATTAACAAAAACCGCAAGAGGGCCCTGTCTGCTGTGCTTATCAGCTTGCGCGTTGGTATTTGTACGTATTTCCCGGCTACGCCTGCAGCCACGAACATGCTGTAATTTTGGCCTGGATTTTTTCCCATTTTCATTTAATTTCAAAAACGGCTGTGCTGCGTATGCAATGTCGGTGTTGTTAGTAAACTAGCTCAATGGGTGTTCTAATACTACGAGCGCGTGTGAAGTTTGCACCTCGCTTATTCGCCGTCTTTCTTTACTAGAAGGCTAGATCCCCGCCTATATAGCCATTTCTGCGGTATTGAGCTTCTTGTGTCAAGGTTTTACTTTTTCCTGTTTATCCTTTTTGCGGTTTTTTTTTACCAGCGACGCACTGAACGTTGTCAAGGATGACCTTCTGAACGAAAGAGATGCAATCAAAAACGTAAGTTCTCAGCACCGCAGCGTATGCTCTTTCTTCCGCTTATTTGCCATGGCCGATTTTTCTTATGTGTAAATGCCATTCCTTGGTCGTTGTTTGGTGACATGCTAATCCATTATGCGCGGATCTGGCGTGTGCAGCACGCCAAGAGGGGGCGGGCGGCGATGGTACGCCTAGGTGCAGACTCACTCTGTGCCAGCCACCTCTACCGCCTCTGGTCTTCTTTCCTCTGTCATGTCACCAGACTCAGATGGTCAAGAGAAGAGTGCGTGTGGTGGGTAGGGGAGGGGTGTAAAGCCTGTCTTCTGTGTAACAATCTCGAGGCGCGACTTCACCGCACAGGTTTGAGGTCTCTTGTTGGAGGGCCACCATTTAGTCGACCTTAGTTACCTAGCGCCTAAGATAGCTTTGACTCCCGCTAGGCCTATCCTTCTCTAAGTTTGCAAAAACGTACTCTTTAAAGTTTTCTACAGCCAGATTATGTGTAGCACAACAATTTAAGGGCTGAAAATGCGTGTGCCACCAAACGCATTGACTCTGGGTACCCTACCGCTGATCGCTAGATGATACGTCTCCCTGCTTTTCGCGAGTTATCATTAGTCACCCGCCTCAAGATTTGACAGGCGCGTTTCTTGTCCGCATACTTTGCCTGTTTATCAATTACAACTGTTTTATCTGCCTCAGTTACGGGCCACGCCACGTTTATTGGTTGCGATTGAAGTTTTTTTCGTTCAAGTATACTCCATTCTCCAGAAAGCCTTCCCCTTCCTTTTTGTCAGAGATAATCAAATTCTGTTGGAGTCTGTGAGCCAACTGTCAAGGAAGTGCGAAGGTCTGCAGCAGGAGCTCACTACGACCGATCAGCGTCTGCATAGTGTTCGAGGCGAACTTGACACCCTGAAGTCGACATTAAAACAGCAGAAGAAGGTAGGTGTGAATTTTACAAAGCCTCTTGCCACCGCTTGGTACAACCGACATTCCTCTCTCTCTCTCCCTCTCTCTCTCTCTCTCTCTCTCTCTCTCTCTCTCTCTCTCTCTCTCTCTCTCTCTCTCTCTCTCTCTCTCTCTCTCTCTCTCTCTCTCTCTCTCTCTCTCTCTCTCTCTCTCTCTCTCTCTCTCTCTCTCTCTTTCTTTCTTTCTTTTACCGCGCCAGGTCGTGTGTTTTTGAATATTGTTTACAGAAGTTTTGGTAAGAAAAAATTTAAAAGTACTTCAAGGAACGTTTGCCATCTTGATCTGGTCACATTTGGGGGGCTGTTTACTTGCAAGTACTCACTGGGCAGAAGTAAGTTGCATTTGATAAAATGATTGAGGAACGGAGTACGTGGTCAGTCCTGAGGTGCAAATGGAAATGTGGACTTGCTTCTCAAGTGGGGAGAAGAATCGGAGAATAGTCTTGCTTATGAATCTAAAGGAAGAATTGTGACGGAAAGTGGTAAATTGACCGAGCGGTGAAGGTGACGGAAGTCAGTGATCAGGCTGGTGGAAATGTTTGCAATCCCAAAAACTGTCAGTTGATCGCACTGGGAAGCATGTTCGCGCGTCCCGGCAATGTGCTGCCAACATGCCCTCGACGGTGGCTTGCCATTGGCTGCGACCACAGTGTCCCCTTGGAACCTGATTGGCCCGTCTGGGTAAAGTTGCTCGGCCTTTCTAGCGATTTCATTTTGAAGTCCGTTGAAGAGGATATTATAAATACACATCGTTTTTAAGGAGAATGACTAGTGGGTTTCAGTGCATTTGTCTTGAGCGATCGCTTTCTGCTTAATTGTTGGTCTACCTGATCGTAATCGACAGAACAACGAGCCCGTAACTCAACACCGGGCATGGGATTTCTACCCAACAGGTCGCGTAGTTTCAAGCCTCAGGTGCTGCGACACCTGGGTTTTGGTATAGCTGGCTGATGATGTATAACGAGCCAAAATACTCATTCAATTATCCTTTGGTTTTGTTCGTAATGTTCTTCCGTGGTCTGTTTCGCGGTAGTGTTAGGGAGTTTCGGACGACAGTCAATCATGCATACGGTCCACGTTCTTACTGAGTCATATCAAACGTACTTCTGGGTTTGTTTCACACCGCATCTTCTCTATCTGTCAGCAGTGTCCCCCTGCGAATACTCTCTTGCTTTAGCTAACGGAATTATTTACGCGTTTCAAGTCTATTTCGGATGAGAATTCTAATTGTCTGCGCATATTGAGTGACGTATATAGGTGCTCAACTGACCGCTTGGCCCGATCTCCTCCAATTATTTGGACCCACCGGTCACTTTCAAGTGTAGACTGATATGACGCACAGAGTGCTTCTTCACTAATGTCCGAGTCCCGTGTACGTATTTTTCTCCACTGATCCTGGTTCTTCGCGATAGTGACTGGCAGCTTGCACTATCTTCCGCCAGATTGAACGCTTTTTAGTCTCACTAAAACTCTCCCTGGGCAGTGCATTCAACCTGGTATTAGTTGTAACCAGCCTCAGCCGAGCGTTGTGTCACGCTGACGCAAATGGCACCGGTTACCGTGCTTTTATATCCTCTCTCTCTTTCTCTCTCTCTCTCTCTCTCTCTCTCTCTCTCTCTCTCTCTCTCTCTCTCTCTCTCTCTCTCTCTCTCTCTCTCTCTCTCTCTCTCTCTCTCTCTCTCTCTCTCTCTCTCTCTCTCTCTCTCTCTCTCTCTCTCTCTCTCTCTCTCTCTCTCTCTCTCTCTCTCTCTCTCTCTTTAGGAGGAACAGGATGCCTCTAACAAGCGCTTCACAAAAAGCGAGATGGCTCGTCTCGTGGCGGAGAGAAATCACTACAAAGAGCGTCTCCTGGAACTACAGGACGCTATCCGGCTGACGGAGACGCTTCGTGCCAGTCAACGTGGTCATCCGGAACTCCTCACAGACCTGCCATCAGTGAGCCATGTCACTCAGAGTGTTCGATCCGTGCTGACTCCCACAAAAATGTAGGTTTCCGCCGTTTCTTTTTTTCTGGTTCGCGTGCTACTTTTATCCTGAATGTCAATTTCCCCGCTCATCGGCCTACTAAACCGACAAGACACTATAAATGGGACTTTTCCCTCACTTTAAACGCCATGCAGTTAGGCTTTTAGTGTATGCAGTAGAAGTGAAAAAAGCAGGCTTTATTGGCTATTTCACTCATTTAAAACTCGAGTTCCACTTATTTCTGCTCACGTCTGATGGTAAACTTCAGATCCTGTCCGAAAACGTAGCTTAATGAGCTATTTTTCCGTGATATGAGTCTTCTTTATTCTCACTTTCAGAAGCTTTTTCGTAAAGTGCAGACAAATGCTTCAGTAATTGACTGCTCTTCCTCTTCAGAAAAACGTCTCACCTCTTAACTTAGCCTCGGTTCGTGAGAAATTATTAGGTTTCTGCTTGCTCGACCAGTCTGGTCACCTGCCCTCCGTAATGGTACAAACTATATAAAATTACTCGCTAATTATGGCCCTCGTGGCCATATGTGCTGTTGCTCTGGCGTCCGAGGTAAGGACACGGGTTTTGGTCCGCTTACCCCAAGTAATAAAGGTGGCCCTTCGCATAATTGAATGCAGGCTACATATTCCCCTGTCTTTACCCTAAAATACGCCTAAACCGTAACCCTTCTCTTTATCCCAGTTAACACTGACCGTAACGTTAACCCTCGACAGTTCGACCGTAGTAGTCAGACGATGTCCACCGCAAGGTGGTTCAGGGACGGTGGCTTCCGCGTGAATTAGTTTTGAGTGGTAGTAGACTTGCGCAGCCGCTAACGCACTCTCTCTTCCCTCGTCCGTTTGTGGCCGATGTCACGACAGAGTCAAGAAGACTGGAAGCGGGGTCGGGCAAAGGTGTCTGGCGCATCTGGAGACTCCCGGACGGTGCCGCTACGCCTGGATCAGATCCCACGGAGTGGGAGTGTCGTAACTGACAAAAGTGGCTGGTTCGGTGTGAGCCTGCACCTACGCGTGTCACCACGTCCCCCTTCCCCATGTTCGGCATTCGTTATGGGAACTTAACCTGACTAACGCCTGCCGTGCCCTGATCTGGCCCCCGTGTTGGTCTGGCACATCTACCACGCGGTCCGTTTAGGGGACACACTTTTACCCTCATTTACCTTAACCCTAAAGTTCATCCTAACCGTAACTGTAACCATAAACGTAACCCTATTTACTCTGGAATTGGGTGCAAAGAAACCTGTATTGTGGGCAGGTCCTGTTCTCTTAATCTGTTTTTGGGGTCCATATATGTTACCGCGTTTGGGACCGTCGGCAGGATCAGAAGCCCGTGAACGTAAGGCCCCCCTATTACCTTTGCTGCCGTCTACCCCTAGCATCCGCAGGTGGCGGCGAAGGTGAGGTGCAACATAAGCAATCTCTCTTATCTGAAGATTAATCATGCGTACAAATGGTGCGGGTCATCTATCTGGCCATTTACTTAGCTTTGTAGGGACCACAAACGCTAGTGGCATTACGAAATGGCGCATGTTGCCTGCGATGTTCCGCAGTGAATGGATGAAAGCGTTACCCTCCAAAGAAACCATCCTTCCACCAACCATGTCCATGTTCGGGTCCGCTGAGACCTCCGTGAGGTGCAATTTTCAGCCCCGGGAAAAATCACAAACTACTGTCTCCTCACTCCGTTTCGCCCAGTCAGGCCAGTTGATGGAGGCATCTTCGGTCGTCCCTTGTTCTGCCCATGCATGCTGATTTTTTCGTCGTCTACTGCCAGTACAGCGTTGTACAGAGTATTATCGGTCCCAAGCGATCTTGTGCCCTGGCGGTCCAGGGATCTCCTTGTGTGCCTAGTAACCCCCCACCCCCTCCCCACTGCTTTTTTTTACCCAAATTGCCTGAACTTTTATAGATCCAACCTTCTCTCTCTGCCCCGCCTGGACTTCACATCGGAGGCACTGAATCTCTGTGAGCCAGAAGCGTGAGTCTTACTTGTCATGTTTCAATTGCCTCTGGTATCCTCACCCCATCGGTACCACCGCGCCTGCTCCCATTGTCTTACATCAAACGTAGAGGCCCTTGAGGGTCGGCCGCCTGGTTATCGGTGGAGTTTCACTCATTTTATCTCGTTTTTTTGACTTCCCACACGTAATCCTCCTCGGTGTAAACTTTAGAAAGGCTGCTCAGTTGCTTTTCGCATAATCAAGTCAGAAAGTATGGCACGGTCAGGAAGTTGCACTGTGCTATCAAAAACCTGTAAAGGCAGGTGAGGCAGGTTGGTGGTTCGCGTTCTGTTGACATCCCACTCGATTGGTGCTTGCCCATGTCCGGCCCAACGTTCAAGGTTTCATGCGACACCAGCCGGCATTTGTGGAGGTGGCTATTTCTCGGTTATCCCCCAGCATCTGTTCAAGGGGTTTTACCCACTTTTACTCAATTTGTCCTCACCGTCATTTGCCTGCGTTTCGCACTGCGCTACCATCTGTGGGCTGTTGTGGTGCCCTGCGCAGCCAAGTTAGGGAGACGCTCAATGCATTCTTAAAGACTGTTAAAAACTCACTCGATTTCCACTCTTCTGATGGACACCGTTTCCTACGTGGTTTCCAATCTTCTAACTAGTTTTGTAATCTTTCATTTACATATCCCATCCCTTCTCAGCAGCAGAATGAGGCTGCACTTCACCATGAAATTACAAAAACTACCTCACCGAATCTAAACTAAGCCAAATTTGACCTCGAAAACATCTAATACCGGTGCATTTCTGATTGGTGATTGGAAATAAAACCCTCACACAGAAAATGTGTTGCTATACGCATCCGAATCACCTTCTAATTGATTGTATGAATCCCTTCAAATTTTGAACGCAGCATGTTCTGGTTTTGTGCAACAGGGATTTTGTTTTTAAATTCGTAAGATTTCACGAGTTAGGGCATCTATCCTGCCTGTGAGTAACTGTAGAAGTCACAACTGTTTTCGCGTCGCGATAATCGATAAACTCGAACAGGCGAGTTCGATGAGGGAATTCAGAAGAGCAGGGTGCGATCGCCAGAATAAGAAGTTGATGTGCCTAACTTTTCGGATTCTCACTCAAACCGATCAATGACAAACACTCTATCGTACTCCATTCGCCATGGTCTTTTATAGACAGCTGTTTTACCGTATCGGTGCCCAGTCTATGACCGCTTTTTCATCAGCTTTGAGAGTCCTCTTGTTTCGAAGCTAGTCTTCGCCGAATCCAGCCATCAACTTACCACTGTCTTAGTCTTCCTAGTTTATTACGACCGTCGTATCCGACGAGGTTCACCGTGTGATGGTGGTGCCAGGACGGTGACTGGCACGTGGATTAGTTTTAAGTGATAGTAGACTTGCGTGGCAGTTACTGCCCTTTCTCATCTGTCTGTGCCCGATGTCGATACAGAGGCAAGAAGACCGGAGGTGGGCACAGATAGCTGGCGCGGCGTGAGCCTGCACCTACGCGTGCGTCCACGCCCTCGCCCACGTTCGGTCCTGTTTATGGGAGCGCAACCCGAATATCACCTGCCGTACCCTGATTTAGCCGCCGTGTTGGTCCAGTGCATCTGCCGTGTGGCCCGTTTGGGAGGCACTGACACACAAACAGACGGTGGCTGAATATTCATTTCCCAACCTATCAGTCTTCAATCTTGGCCTTATAGACCTGAGACTGGAATCTCTGTTCCGTCGGTTTAATGTTCAGTCTGCCTCTAAATTCGGTGAATATTCTCACGTTCAACTGCAAAACTAAAGTCGGAAAACGCATGTTTTCGGTAAGTCATCATCTGGCCTATACAGTTGCATAGATGATGTAAAGATGAGAGGTGAGCGGGGTTTATAGTGTCTTACCATTAAAATTCATCATTCCAACTCGGTCTGAATGACGAGGTCGGTGTGTTACGGTCACTGAGACCTAGGGAAGGTGTAGGTTTGAGTGCTGTTCATGGGTCAAGTACGGGAAGTGGCCATCACGTCATGTACGCGTAGTGAACCACTGTCATCAGGGGGCGGGGCGTTGTGTGATCGTCACTTGAAGTTGACATCGGCCACGGAAGAGAGAACGCCTGTACTAACGTCGTCTGGCAACACAGCCACTACCTCGGCTGTTGCTAGCACCCATTGGCGTAGGCCTTGAGAGGATTTGGCTAATTTATGGTAGAAAACCTGAAAGGCTTCCGTGGGATCGACTCCGTCATTAGTATCTACTGGATGTGCGAGAATAGAATTCAAAATCGATCTGGTTCCACTTTTGCTTAACCAGGCGGGTATGTGTTTACGCACCCTCTTCCAGGCGCCTTGTTGTACGGCCACTGAATCCCGCTCAACAGGAGGAAGTACGTGCCCATCGACTTGGCCTTCAGTGGTCCTTTGTCTTTCAGTGTGCCACATGCCTGAAAGCCCTTTCTATTCCAAGCTCTCTTTATCTCTCCCCCTCCCCTCCTTCTTCCTTTCTTTCCCTTTCTGTTTATTGTTCTCCGAGCTTTTCTGGGGTGATTTATTGTAGTGGTGCGCGAGTAGCCACACAGATGGCTGTCGCTCCCGCCACCTCCTCCTCCGCTCCTGGCGGCGGCGGCATCGGCGGCCAAGCCTGGATTAAGCTCTTTCAGTCCGCGGGCGCGGCGCCCGTCTTTGGTTGGGTACGCGGATTCGGTCGCTCCGGCACCAGCCACCTCCCACCCCTCGCTGATCCTGCTCTGGACCCCAAGGTGGCTGCTTTCCGACCTCAACCGCATCCCGTGCCCAAACGCTGTCGCAGCATTGGCGGTGCCAATAGCCTTCGCATTGAGGTATGTCTTCCTACTTTCTATCCCACATACGGGTTCGTGAAGTTACGTACGTTTGATCATATACTTTTGCCTTTTAACGCCCATCCCATACCTAGAAAAGCTTACACAGCACCTGATCAGTTGTAGTTGCCTTTACCGTTTCGCCGTTTTCGTCCTATCCAGCACTGACATTAGTTCCATCAATCGATTACATGGTCATAGCGTTTTGTGTCATGGAATTGGCTTGCGTTCTACGAGGTGATCACCTTGGAAGTCCTCCCGTGTGGCGCAGTAAGTGCCCCAGAGACAGTTTGTAAATCCGAATGGAAATGGGACTACGGGGAGGTTCTGTTTCAAAACCCTTGTTGCAGCAGTGTAAACCCACAATTTCCGTCTGCGTCCACCTTTCGTGCTAGCACTACCCCTCTACTGGCCTACGCGACGGTCCTAGCAGTATGTGGAAGGAAGCCTTTTCTGTGCCAGCATTGGGGTCCCGGGGTGCATCTCGCGCTACTGCAGTAGTGAGTCCAAATCAAACGTCCCCTTTTTCGTCGCCTCCTAACCATGCTTTTCTACGTTTTTTTAATACTATTCTGTCCTGTTTATCAAGTGCTTAGACTGCGTTGCGAGGGAGGTGGTGGGGCGGATGTTTTTGTTGATCCGTTTAGGTCCTCTGTCTGAAATATCTTGCAGTGTTTATTTGTCCAGTGTCGAGCCAGCAGGGACTCTCTGTATGCGTGCATTATAATATTGCTCGGCGAGGGCAGCAATCGAGTTACTATCCCATTTTTAAGGAGCTGTCTTTGGTCTATCTTATTTCTTACCTAATACTGATTACCGAGATGAAATAAATGTTCTCGAATGTGTGATGCGCGAGTACCGGCTTTTGGTCTTTTCAAGATATGAAGACATCTTTGCCTCCTAGCGCCTAGTTCCAGAGTGTTTTGTCATTCTCCCTCCCTCTCTCCCCCTTCCTTTCTCTCCTCCTCCATCATGTAAGACGACAGATTAGGAGTATGATTCCGAAACATCCTCCATACCT
Organism: Schistocephalus solidus; assembly: GCA_017591395.1. Taxonomy (NCBI): domain Eukaryota; kingdom Metazoa; phylum Platyhelminthes; class Cestoda; order Diphyllobothriidea; family Diphyllobothriidae; genus Schistocephalus; species Schistocephalus solidus. The sequence continues at coordinate 74,636 of WEDG01008569.1, forward strand.
CCTCATCGAACTCGCTACACGCCCAATACCCTTCAGCATCAACCCTGATCCCTGTTCGCTTCCCTCCACCCCTTCCCCCCCCCCCGACCAGTCTCTAATGGCCGGTTGTATTGCAATTACATATTCTGGGTGATAAGTGAGTCTTAGTCGTTCTTCCTCACGAAGATCCTGTCCCTTATACCCAACGAGGCAAACAGATGAGCATCTCAACTACAACTGTTTATTAAACTCCCGCATTACGCCTTACGCTGCGAAGCAACTCGAGAGTTGCTAAACGTTCTCAAATCGTGAAGTCTGGATTTGGATTCCCCGACCTGACATACAGAATATTGATTGATGTTCAATCATATCCGTGAACCAGCCGTCTCTGTCCGTGTTCCCTGCATGCATTGCAACTTGTCATTTGTTGACCCTTGACACTACACCGGTCTTTAACGATCGTTGGATAGAAACTATGAGTGACAGGAGTCATTAACAGGAGTGGCAGTAAGAGCTACCCGATCTTTTCCTGGGGTTTCCTTACGCGCCGTGTTGTTCTTACCTGTGCATTTCAATTGAGTTCGTGCATAACTCCCGTTGTTCTGTCCATCCGTTTCAGTTGACCACTGCGTTGGCCGTCCCTTCGCCCGATTGAGAACGACACCACAGTAAGTTCTAGTCAGGCGCCCTACCGATCACACGACTCTCAGAAAGTGCACTTTATGCTTCCCTTTGAACGAACTTCATGTTGACTCCTGGTCTGCCCCCCCCCCCATACTGCTTCAGGAGTACCTCTGGCTGATCGGCCGTGGACCCTCCCTCCAGGTCTCTCCTTCTAGCGGTCGCGCGACCAAACTCTGCGGCAAGGTCTACCTCTACGACCCCCTTCAGTTATCTGAGCCGCTGGGCAGTTTGGATCTGCTGGATGATTTCCTTCCACTCTGTGCTGGTTACTTTACTGCCGGTGAGCCATCCCTCTAGATGCCCGTTTCCTAGTCCATTTCTCACATTGTCTGTCTGATTCTCGAGGCCAAGTGGCTGGCTTGGAGCTTGCCGGGGGACACGAAAAGTCGACCTTCGTTGTCCGACGATGTGCACCGTATGCTCGACGACAGTGTGGTGCAGGGACGGTGACTTGCGCTGGATTTTAGTGTGAGCAGTCTTGATCTGCACCTACCTCACTCTCTGTTCCACCACCATCTGGGCCCATTGTAGAGACATTCAAGAAGACCGGAGATGGGAGAGGGCGCCAGCCCACGCACCGTGGTCCATCACAACTAAGAACACTACAACACAGGGAGGGGCGCTCGTGTCTCAACTGCGTGGAACTCACTGCAGCCTGACGCTCAGTCAGCCACTCCACACAAGCGAACACACTGAGCCGACCACGCGGCCCGAGTTATACCATCAGTTAGCAACCTTCCAAGCCATGGCTTATAGCGCACGGGGATAGTTTCAAGCGCGTGAGATTGTTTATGGTGAGGAAAATGCGCTGAGCCGTCGACCTCACTATATCCCCCTCCCTCCAGAATCGGACCACCGTCCGAGGTGTCCAGTTGGCTGATGCGGGAGTGGGCGCAGGGGCTGACAGGGCCGCCATCCCCGTTTTCGCACTCCGCACATGGCCTGGCCCCCTTAAAGCATACACCAGGATCCCCAAACCATGGGGTAAGAAAGAGTCATCGCCGTCTGGCTCCCAGCCCACACACAGACACATTTGATCTATATCAAGCACCCTTTCCCGTCTCCGCGTCTGCGCCCCGCAGTTGGAACCTTTTCTCCCTCTGTCGAATTTATGCATCGTCAAAGTCGTGCGTGTTCAGTTTTTGCAGTTTCACGAGCTGATATGTTTTATGAACTAAGGCAAGTCAGACTGGAATAAAAAACTGTGTACGACTGCTTGCCGGCGAGTAGAGAGCCGTAACCCTGCAGTATCGAGGATGCTGACCCGGTTTTTCTCCAGCGTCTGTAATTGAGAGTATCTAGAGAGGTTGTCATGTTTCATTCACGTCTGTCCCGTTGTACCTCTGAGGCTTCGTAGACTGAGCCTGTATTTGAACAACGGACTTCACAAAGCACAGACCTGGCTCATTCTGATGGCCATTATGGTCATCGCAGTCCCCCTCCTCTTTGTATGTCATTCGCCATCACGCAATCGCCTGTTAGGTCGCAGGCTTAAACCCGCGGGTCACCGTTCACGTTTTAAGTAACCGCATACTAGTGTCTTAACTGCCGGAAATCCCCGCAACTGAATGCATGTAGCCCTGTGCTTTTTGTAATCCGAACTCGCTCTTGTTTCCCTGAAAGCGAGGGGACGGTCTGCACACTCACCCTTGTCGGGGCGAAGAAGCACCACAGGACTCAGTTACGTTCTTTTTATTGCATCTGGCTGGTCTCTTTGCCATTTACCTGAAATATTTTGGCCTTCCAGTATCCCGGAATAGCACAGCTACTTGGTGTGTAGTGTAGCGAGGTTCTGATTGAAGGGCTTCGTATTGAGCGGGCGCCACCTGGTTCGGCCAAATCTAAAAAATACCACGCCTAATTGCTCGGATCTTTGCTTTATATTTGTTTACTAAAAACCAAACAGTTTTGCCGTCTTCTGTTACTCTTTACATATTCCTTGGTCTGGTCCGCTGTCCAATTCAGTGTTGAACAGTGATTAATCTAATCACAACTGGCATTAAAAAAAACCAGCTTGAGTTTTTCTTTGACTGGTGCGCAAATATAGCATGCTTTTTTTGCCCTTCAGGTCTTCAGGCTTCGCCCATCGCTGGTGACAGGCCGAACAAGCTGGTTATCAGCGACTGCGTAGTGTGCCATCAAGGTCAGTCCCGTCGCGCGCTCACTGTCGCCATCCACCCCATTTCTATGTCGCATGATATCTCCTCTTATCATTTTCTGATATGGTTCTTGCCAGCTCACTGCACAGGCTATAAATTCGACCAATTTTGCAACTAGCTCTTTTTTCGAATTCATTTACTGAGCTGTGAAGGAAAATAGTAGTGAGAAAGCCGAGGAGGTTAGAATACACTGTTTTCCATGATTGTTTACATAATGAAAACAAGATTGAAGGTTGATCCTCAAGTGGTTTCAGGGGGTTTGAAAAGAGCCCGCCAAAAAGCATAAGAGTATATATATATATATATATATATATATATATATATATATATATATATATATATATATATATATATATATATATATATATATATATATATAGCACAAATATGTTGCTAAGAGTGCAACAGGCAAGACGCAGACATATATATATATATATATATATATATATATATATATATATATATATATATATATTGAAAAACAGGCATCCCAAGCACACCATCGGACATGGACAAAAATGGTAAGTATAAGTTAAATTGGTCTTTCTGGTTCACTCCTGACAGGCCCATCATTCTGTCTTTTCATCGGTCCTGCTTTCTTATACAATTGATGCCTGACGGCCTCGTATGGCGCTGGCAAATCTATCCGGTGGTTGATCGCATTTGCATCAGATTGTCAGACTCCGATTATCACCATCACTATTTTACTTTCTACTCGGTCGACTAATTGTGCGCTGTCGAAGCCGAATTGGTGATGATTTTCTGGGTTGTGCATTTGCGCCATGCACGTACGTCTTTCGCTTTACGACCGGCGTGTGCTCATGCATGTACAATCTCACTCGTTTGCCGGCCATGCCGCAGTAATTGGCTGGGCAGTCTAGACATTTGATGTGGTATAGTGCTACTGAATTGTCTTCAGGTTGTAGCCGCCCCTTGGGCTGTATCAGCAAGCGCCGGATCGTGGCCTCTGGCCGGTGGCCAAGGCCCACGTTGGCGTAAATTTGAATAAAGACGACAAAATGCGCAGAATTTGATTACTATCTAAAGGCGCAGGCTTGTTGCTGGTTTTACCCCTACATGACGCATCCACAAGGGGATTAGCTCGTTGTTGGACCGTCCCGCTTTCTCTAAAGTACTTTCTTGTATGTTAACTTTGGATATGCTTGTGTAGCTAATAATGTTGCAAATTATTGGCGGAATTACCTGGATTTAAGTGCCATGAGACGGGGGAACCGCTTTTCCCTCCTCTTTTTATGGAAGTAACTTCCAAACAAAACCGCTGGACACGTATGGTCCATCAATTTACGAACCACATCAAAGTCTGGAAGATATCTCTGGAGGGCGAGGCAGATTGCACTTGGGCCTAATATGGCCATATTGAGTAAATGAGACGTTAAAAACTGCATTTGGTGCTAAGCATGCTTTGTGTGTCCACCTAAACAGGACACAAGAATATGAACCGCCCACAATACAGGCGGCTTTGCGGTAAATTCCAAGGAACTTATGTTTAGAATTAGGGTTAGGTTTAAGCTTGAGGGTGAGGATTAGTCTAAGGTTTGTGTTCGTGCTAACGAAAGGGTTGAGGTTTAGGGTAGGGCTGGGGCTAAGATTAAGGGTACGCCTTAGTTTTATGTTAGGGTTATGGTTCAAACACGAAAATATTTTCTCTCCCTAACATTCACTGCAAGTTTACGTGAATGGAGCGTTCCTATTTCCGTATCCCTTACAAGGCATCCTAGTCCATGTGGTTGTTGACAAGAGGCTAATGTCCTGATAATTTGGGTATTGATAGCACCTTTTAATAAGATAACTAGCAACTGTGGATTTTTAAGGAATATCAACAATTATGCCTGATATGTCTTCGATTCAAAGGGCACGAGGGCGGTTAATAAGACAAGTCGAAAGATGGGAGCTGCAGGAAGAGGTGGAAACTGTCTGGGATCGGGCGACATTTTTACTGGAGGATTTTTAGGTCTTCCTAATGTCATATGTCAGCGCTATGCTAAAAAAAAACGTGTGACCCCTGTGCCACTACGATACAGTTCAGGGTAAGTAGATGCAGTTATTTGTGCTGGCGCTCGCCACTTGCTACCCAAACGCAGACAGCCCTGTAGACCGGTTTACAAATTAAAAGAATATATATGTCTGTCACGGATGCCCCTGTATATTCCTTAGCCCTGTTTACCACTTCCCTTCACCGCAGGCAATATCCCATCCAACAACACCCGCATAATAGTCGCTTCCTCTGATGGCCGCTTTGTGGTCTGTGGCTCGTCGCCCAAACCGAAGGGTCTTTCCCAATTGCAATCCTTTGATCTACTACCCTTGGTGACCTTCCGATTGGCCAACGCTGGCGAGTCAGCAGCCTCCCTAGTGTAAGTTCGTTTTTTTCGGTTTGAGTTTCTCCTTTTTTTCTTTGTCAAGCCCAATTTAATCACCTTTTGTAGATTGCCAGCCTTCTGTCTGCTTCGCTGTGTAGTGGTTCCTGTGGGTGTCTCTGGGCGAGTCCGTAAAGATACGATTTCCGATTGGCCTTATGCCGCGGTTCCTCCAGGTGTTTGGAAGGCTGATAGCAAGTACTGGGGAGGCGCAGATGAGCTTGGTCGTCCATCTGGACGTCTTAAGTCCCCTCCTCGTCTTGACTGGCAACTACGGTTTAGGGGTTCTTCTGCCGATCTGCTACATCTTGCACGGATGTGAACCTGCCTCGGGGTGCATACGGTTTTAAGTTTTAAAAAGTTAATGGGCAAATATAAGTTAATTAATATAATTAAGTTAATTAATTAACTTAAGTTAATCGGCAAGTATATGCTTTCGGGAATTCGTCATAAAACCACTTCATCTACATTAGCGAACCTAACTCATGCAAAATACCGATGGTTGCGAAAGCTGGACGATCACTCGCAAACCGGTATCAACGCACGTACCAAAGCTTTGAAATATTAATGAAGACACGTACCGAATTTTAAACTTAAAGGAAATGTGAACAATTAATATTTTTTGTGGAAAAATACAAACTTTTTGAACAAAGCCGAGAATTCTGAAAACGTAAAAATCGCTGTAACTGCGACGAATAAATTTAAATAGAACTGTCAGGGGATACCGTAAGCATACCACTTTGGGTATATTAAGAGAGCTATCCTTTCGTCAAATCGCCTTATAAGTATTTCTGGTATTGGATTACAGTTAGTTTCAGAGCATCCTTGAAATACCGGTGAATATTTCACGATTCTCACTCTTTTCAATCGATTGGCAATACATTTTTATCCTGTTCTATGTGTTTGGTAAAACCTTCGAAATAAGATAGTTCTTAAAAGCATCTACCGAAGTAGTTAGCATTTGGCCATTCCTTCTAATAGAGCTGACCGTTTGCGTTTGTAGATTCAACCAAACATGAAAACTTGTTGCCGATAAAAATGAACGTCCACAACAAAATTTGACAATTAATATATGCGGGCTTTAGGATTTTCCCAGGTTAAGGTAAAAATGTGGAAGTTGTATCGGTTTTGTGACTTCTCTGCAAATAAGTAATACATTTTCGGCTGAAAATGAAAGATGTCATTTTCGTTTTATATTGGATCGTTTGTTGATACATTTGTTTACTTTAATGCCCCATTCTACGACTGCAAATACGTAACAGATTATCCGAATATATACTACGATTTTGCGAAAACTGATAATCTTCTGTCCACTGTGTTTTTAAATACCGGATTTGCAACAACTATATTATACAAAAAAAGTATCTTATCGCATACTTCTAGTTTAACATGTGTGTTTCTTTAGTCCCTCTCCACAGTATCTTACACATATTTTGTTAATGGTCTTCATTTTTACCGTAGTAAAACAAAAATACTGGTAAACAAGTGTATGCATGCGTTTTGTGTCAAAATCGCCCGCAATTGGCACATAATTTCTAAAGCTAATTTTTTGCTTACTTTTTGAAAACTGTGATTCCTTACACTTGCCTTCACCTGAATTTCATTAACTTAAGATGGAAATTTCCGGTTACAAAAGGGATTTATTTGAAACCTTTCTTGCTTATATTATTGTTCTTTTATAGCATAACGCACAAAAACAACAGGTGTTGTTCTGTGCTATTAAACAGCATAGAACATTTCTTGGATGTCTGACAATTAACGCTTCTATCGTAACTTGCGACTTTTCACAGAGCTTTAAGTCTTGTTTAACTTACATGAGTATAATTTTTCGCCTCCACCCATTCCCTGTGCAGGTCACTGGATCATCGACTATGCCTGGGCGTGGTCAATTCAACGGGCTCGAATCAACTCATTACCCTGAAGTGGCATCTAAGTTCAGAGGCAGCGGCGCCCTCAGATGACGCGATGCTGAATGTACAACTCGGCACCAACGCGCAATCACTGCCAGGAGCTAGCGGACACCCCAGTGGGCCCATCATCATGTCCACTATCTACGAGACCTTCTTCTGGTTGGGTACTGTGGGCGGCGGTACCTTACATTGTGTTGACCTCTCCTCGGACAGCTTTGTTGCTAAGTACTTACCGCACTGTTTCATTTTTATTTTCGTTTGCATAGCCGGTCGCCGTTTGGTTGTCACTGTGTTAAATGTGTCATGTAAACATCTCCTGTTGTATTGCGACTGATCTGTAGGTGGAAGCTACCGAGCTTGTTGAACACAGCGGTGGATAAGAAATTACCTCTGTGTTCTCGCGGCTGTCGGGTTTTTATTGGATCACCGATCCATAAAGATGCGCCTTTTCAGCTCCTTCCCCTCTCCAGCTTTTTGGATGGAACCCCTTGGTCGATTGTCTGGGTGCTATTGCCAGTATTCCCTCCCAGCTGCACCCATGCCTCGCACCGGTTAACTGACCGACTTGGACAGTGGGTTGAGGCCTGGGAATGGGATTCGAAAGAGAGGTCGACATATCAGCATATTTTCCTCACTAAAAACAACTTGACGCGCTTGAAGCTATCAAGGTGCGTTAAAAGCAGTGGCTTGGAAGAATGCCAACTGACGGGATACTTTGGACCACCCAATAGGTGTTTGTCTGGAGTGACCGACTGAAGGTCAGGCAGCAATGGCGCCTGTTTAATGCGGCCTGTATTGCACTCCCGCTCCGTGGTATCTGAGCCAGGTGTGACAGCACGCCTAAAAGGCGGCTCCGGCCGCACCCGCGCTCTATTTCACCTTCGGTCTTCTTGAATTGGTCCTAATACTCGGCCCAGGTTAGGTAAGGAGACTAAGTGTAGTAGATTCATCGCAAGTCTGCTCGTTTTGTAATCTATTTCACGCGCAAGTCACCGCGCTTGCTTCCAGCCTGCTGTGATGCGCGCCGTGGACTCCGTCAGCTATGGCCGTCAAACTGTCTTACAATTCCCTCGCATACTTTTCCTCAATCTTCGAGTATCCTACTTCATCTCAGAATTCACGAACTCTCTCCAGGCCTATCCTACCAAGGTTTCCTGCCACCGTGAACCGTGTGATCTACGTCTTTAACTTTTGTTAAATATCCACTTTGCACATCATTAGCGGGTTTCTTCGCTTCATGCACACTATTATGGCGAAATCGTATCAACGCCTCAGGCGACCAATAAGCTTCTTGCACTGTCTGAACCAGTTAATCTGCTGATACTGTTCCATATATGGCATTCCTTTAGTCTCAACCTACCTCCAGACTCGCCTTGCCTTCATGCCGTGGCTGTTGGCCCACCTGCGTCGGCCTCAGAGGCGCGTCTCATCTGGATGGCTGTTTCCGGCTCCTCCCCGGTCCCACTGGACGAGAAATCCACCGGACCATCCTGCGGTCCGCATTCGCGTCTCCTCTCCGTCTGCTCCAACCGGCGGGTTTTCCTTCATTGCGTTGACCTCACTGCTCTCCTTGTTTCCCGCATTGGTGCGTACTCGGGATCTTTTTGTCTTGCGCCTTTGCTTATGAGACCTTCCAGAAGGTTGGTCAACTCCCCTGTTCATGCTTTCGTATTGAATTGGGGTAGCTTAGGGTTCTGATAGGAAGAGTATGTGTGCTACCTCACTCCATATTGACCGAAACTTTAAAATGTGCTTTCGAGAAGAAAAGTTTACTTACGCGGGTCTGTAATATCAATTATTGTGCGGCGTAGTCCCCAAATATTTTAATCACCGCATGATGCCGGATTTTGATTGATCTTCTTTCTGACCGCATGCAGAAAAATCACCCTCTTAAAAGACAATCCTAGTAATATAAATTTTTCTCCATTGATTATGGATGCTCATCTCTTCTTCTGCTCAGCTGATAGCAAACTAAAGCTAGTGCAATATTCGGTAGAAAAACACAGCCACCTGCACTCTCTCCCGCCTCCGATCTTCTTGACTTGGTCACGATCCCTAGCCCAGGTGGGAGGGGGAGAGTGTGGTAGATGCAACGCAAGTCTTCAGTATCAGTATATTTGAGGGAGATGTAGGTGAGTCACCTTTGAATTCCCTATTTGTACATACGAGTTGTGGTATCAAAAAAAATAGTATCTCGATATGTTGGCGAGGCCAACATAGTGGAACAAAAGTTGAAAAAAAGAGCAGACAGTGAAAAAAACTCCCGGTGATATTTAGGAGAAAAAAACTGTCGCCCTTGGGAGGGGGGGTCCAACGGGGGGCATTTCGGAGGTCACATGATGCTCCATTGCTGATTGCAGCGTCCGTTGAGGGATTTCAAAGGCTGAAATAGATGTCCAGATCATCCTCGGTCCATTGCGGTTCGAACCAGGGGATAACGTTCATACACCTCATGGACGACGGACGCCAGGTCCAGCTGATGCGAATACTCACGGTGTCACCAAGGTGTGTAAATAAGTTAAGCATCGAAGACCTCGAGGACCCCAGCATGGGAATAATGGGAGAATGCAAGCCCTCGAACGAAAAATAACAAACAAAGGAAATGTTACTCAAATATAACTAGTAGTATCATTAATGCCTTACTTTCTGACGTCACACTTGCAGCTTTCAGTTAGTGTTGTAGCTCGCACCATTATATCGATCTAACTTTCGCTTAAAAACCTCCAAGGAATCCGACATTACAACATCCAGAGTAAGACTATTCCAAGCTTCGACTACTCTTTTGGAGAAGAAGTACTTCCGAGTGTCTAGCCTTGCTCCAGTCACACGTAATTTGAGAGGATGACCTCTCAAGTTCGTTGTTTTTGCTAACTCGAAGAAATTCCCTGGCACGAGACAACAGTCCTGGATACGTAGCATGCGAAATGTTAGTATCAGGTCCCCCCGAAGCTGTCTATAGTGCAAGGGAAAGAGATTGAGACTCGACAGCCGTGTTTCATAAGGCAGTGAGCCATGTCCAAGGACAAGTTTGGTTGCTCGCCTTTGGACCTTTTCGAGGATGTTGATGTCCTTCGCCGCCCAGGGTCTCCAAGCTTGGATAGCGGACTCCAGCTGTGGCCGCACGAATGTTCCGAAGACTTTAGTGAAGCAGTCGGTAGTGAAGGCTGCAAAAGCTCGTTTAACGAGGTACAGAATCGACATGGCTGACTTCGCTACCTTTGCGCAATGTAGGGAGGGTTTAAGCGAAGGCGTGATCCAGACTCCAAGGACCTTTTGGACATCCTGTTCTTTCAATAGAATGCCATTCAGACTGTAAACCGTACGGTTCGAAGGATTGCTTTTCCCGACTCGTATGATGTTGCACTTGCTCTCATTAAACGGCAAGAGCCAGTCATTGGACAATTTCTGGAGTCGATTTAAGTTTGCCTGCAAGTTCTCTTCATCAGCCGCAGTTTGAATGACGCGCCAAAGTTTGAGATCATCGGCAAACATGGCAATATCGCAGTCCAGTTCGTTGGCACAATCGTTGATGTAGACAATGAACAAAATAGGGCCGAGAACAGAGCCTTGGGGAACACCACTCTCAACCTCAACTTTAGTCGACTGTTTGTCGCTGATATGGACAGTTTGTGAGCGGCCAGTTAAGAAGTTTTTTATCCATGTCAGAAGTCTACCTCTTACGCCCATGCGGTTGAGTTAATAAAGAAGGCGGTGGTGCGGCACGCTATCAAAAGCCTTTTTGAAGTCTATATAGACTGCGTGCACCGTATTACCACTATCGAGCACTTCAGTCCAACGTTCTAAACAGTAGAGCAAATTTGTGACGCAGGATCTACCTCTACGGAAACCGTGCTGGGCTTCGGATAGCAGATTTTTATGTTCGAAGAACTGTATTAGTTGTTGCTTAATTATTTTTCCATGATTTTGCAGCAAACTGAAGTTAGGCTGACCGGTCGATAATTGTTAGCAGAAGCCCGGCTTCCACCCTTATAAAGCGGCGTAATCCATGTGGATTTCCAGTCGGCTGGTAGACTTCCGGTCTGGAAGGATGCTTGGAAAAGCGTAGAGAGTGGTTTTGCCAACTCTCTCGCGAGCTCTTTCAACAGCTTGGCAGGTACTTCATCGGGACCCGGAGACTTGGATTCCTTTAACCCCAAAAGTTCCTTGAGGACAGTAGTCTCGGTAAAATTAACAGTCTCGACTATTGTTTCCACTTCGAAGCCATCGGTAGGGTGATCATATCTCGTTTCCTTTGTGAAAACCGACTGGAAAAATTCCGAAAGATGATTAGCCTTCGCACCGTCTTCAGTGAGGTCTATGCCCTCGGCGGTCCTCAGCAGGGGTATCGGATACTTGTTCCGTGTATTCTGCCTGAGGTAACCGTAAAAGAGTTTAGGGTTCACGGTGGCCCGGTTCAGCAGGTCCACTTCGAAAGCCTGTCTTGTTCTAAAAATAAGGCCCTTGACCCGATTTCTCTGCATTTTGTTCGCATTTAGAGATGTAGGAGTTCCGTCCGTAAGCGATTTTTTCCACAATCTCTGCTTTTTGTTAACTTCGATTTTTAAGTCCTGCGAAAGCCATCGCGGTCTGTTCGTTAACCTTTTTCTCAAAATTGGACAGTGTTTTTCCATGAGCCTGTGCAGTATGTCCCGGAACGTTTCCCAGTCCTCGGTTACGTTTCCAAAGAATAAAGGTTCCCACTGAGTGCGCATGAGTTCGGCCCTCATTCCACCGAAATCGCCTTGCCATATATTCCTTCTGATTGTTGTGGGTCTTGCTGGTATAGAAAATAGTGAGTACTCCCATCGCATTACCACGTGGTCACTTTTGCCTAGCGGCGGTAGACACGACACTTCGTCGATGCTGTCGTGCGACTTCGTGAGAACTAGGTCCAGGCAATTGGCCTGTTGTCCTTCGCACACCCTGGTTGGAAAAGTGACGTGCTGTGTGTGAGACGTAGCTTTAGTGTCGTGCTCAGAAAACAACCGTCGAAGGCTAGATCAGAACTATGTGCACAGGTCGATCTCCAGTCGATGTGAGGCGCATTGAAGTCACCCATGATCAGGATATCCAACCGTGTGGCAATCTTTTTCAAGTTCCTCTAGCAGGTAAGCATCAGCTACGGGTCTCTTCTCGGTGGGCGGTAGACTGTCAGGATATCTAGACTTGATGTACCTGGCACTTTTACGGATAGCCATATCGCCTCAAAGTAGGCGCGAGTTTATAAGTTTTGACTAAAACTGTAATTTCGCTTTTTTCACGTATGTGAGTACGCCACCTCCTTGACGCTCTTTTCCTGTCTTTTCTAAAAAGTTGGTAGCCAGCCATATTTACCTCTCGGTCGTCCACGTGTTGGGACAACCAAGTTTCTGTTACGGAAATTATATCTGGAGATAGATCGCAGATATGAATCTTAAGCTCGTCGAGCTTCGATAATATACTCTGTGCATTGTAGTGTACATGCATGTTAGTTTTCGGTTTGCTCGGAAAGTGCTAACAGTCGGGCGCGAGCCCTTGTTTACTGGGCCAACTGCGTGGTAATCCGGAACGGGCCTCTCCAGGGGGAGAATAATGGACGATGGATCACTTGGTTGTTGTAAATAACCAAGTTTGTTTCCCCGCTGAGCCGCCGTCTTATTTCGATGACAAGTTGATGGCGTTTGTTCCGCTCTGCAGGTGAGAAGTCCTGTTGCAATTCCAGGTTTTGAGTTTTGTAACTTAAAGCGCCTCGGCATAATGAGACTGGCTTCCTGGCTTCTGGTCAAGATAACTTTTAGAGGCCTAGGACGTGTTGATTCGGATTGGCTTTCGGGCCGTTTTCCAAGGTGGAAGGCTTTTTCCAGTTCAATCGACGTATTTGGTTCCAGCATATTGTTCAGAAGTTCACGAAAGTGGTTCATGTCTTCAGAATATCGGTCTACTGGAGTGGTAGTCCCTGTATTATGAAGCTTTTTTTCTGTCCGTGGCATTTTTTGTAACTACGACGCTGTCTTCCTCTATCTGGTGGGAAGGTTTCACGTTGCGAACTGGTGATGATGGAGGGGATGCTGATTGGCTATGCGTTGGCTTTGATCCGGTTTTTTTCGATTCGGCGAATTCCACGGGTTCGACGATTTTGAATCGCAGGTGGTATTTTCGGTTGGGGAATCGATTCTACTGCTTGTGCTTGGTGTGAGAATCTCAGTACTTCCTGTGGAGGACAAGGCAATGGTCAAAGCCCCGTGTTCGAGCTTTTTGAGGAATCTTTCGAAGTCGGTTGTCCATTGGCTTTTTCCTTCTTGGTGTCAGTTTTGCGGTTTGGACGGCTTTTTTGTTTTAGGCGGACTATTTTTGTCCTGCGCCGTTGGTACTTGTTGTTCAGTAGCCGAAGCAGCTGTCAAAGTTGTTGTTGGGATACCCTTTGATCGGGTATCGATGGTTTTGCTTCTGGTAAGTCGTTCAGTGGACTCCTGAGTGGCATCTACTAATTTAGAGGTGCCTTTTAGCGCAGATTTTATTTGTCTTATCTCATCCTCGAGCTGGTTTAGCTTCATGGACAGTTTATGACAGCCTCCACAAATGGCAGTGTTGTCAATAGCATGCATATTAATTTGAGAGAGCGCTCGCCGCCGTGATGAGGTGGTCGAGTGGTTAGCGAGCGTCGCCATCGCATTGGTGGTCGCGGGTTCAATTCCGGCTTGCGGCATGACTTTTGAATTTTTGTGTGGTGACTTAAGAAGTAACGAGTGGCTAGGTGTAGGTTTACACTATCAGCGCTTTTACACAAGCAGTATATAAATTATCTACTCCGCCTTTTTTGCAAATTAATGAAATCCCCCGAACGTTCTTAACTACTTCTGCTAGTGGAAGTTGTTAAAAGTATTTGTTATAACGAGTTACTCGATATAAATTGCAAAATCAATTAGACAGAATATGGATAATGAACGTCTCAACCTGTTTTGTAGATACTCCTCAGAAAGCCTGATGAGCAGTTAGAGCCTGGATTGGACTGGTAGGTTGTGAAGGCCAAGCCAAAATTTCCGGCAGGTTGCTCTATTTGGAGAACTGTCTTAGTCGAACAAAAGTCCTCAGAAACCCTGGAGAGAGAATGGATTGGACTGGTGGGTTATGTAGGCCAAGATTTCCGACAGTGCTCGATTTGGAGAACTCTCCTAGTCAAACTGTGAGGGTATCGAAGGCACTGAGCGGAAGATTCAGTTAATTGATTCAATAATTTGAACCAATTAATGTCTGTAGACTGATTGTTTCAGTGCAAAGACTCGATTAAATTCGGTCTTCTTGTTGCTCGAAAATTCAAACCGCGCGGCAACCGTTCTTCTCTCTCTGTAATTTAATTCACCGTCCCCGCGCCACTTTGCTGTGGAGCACACGGTGGACCGCGTTGGATACAACGGTCCGACTGTCGTTTTGGTAGCAAATTACATCTTCTTCAAATTTTCGACCAGATTAAACGGTATCTTCTGGTTTTAAAAAGCGTATTTAACTCCTGAATTATTTTGGACTCGACCTGCAGTTATACATATATTCAGAGGTTCAAGATGTCAAGTTGTAACTTTTTCTTGCAATGAAAATCCTGCATTTAAGAAGTCAAGTCTGGCGAACGTACGCTTGCGATTATTCATCATTAGATCTTTATAGTAATATGAGGGAGGGTAGAGGGACGAAAGTTTAAACATTCAATAAACAGTAAGTTCGGGGTAGAGGGAGGGTAAAAAGACCTCAAATGCATCTGACATAAATTCTGCAGCGGGTGTGGACCATGTTGTACACCTTGCAAGGAGGGTTAATAACTGTAAAGGTACGATGAAAATGTCACGGTCTTAGAAGTCCTCATAATTAGAAACCTTTGAAACCGAAAATCTACAATATTTCAAGGATAACAGTTGAAGGATACATATTTTACTCGCAAGAAAAGCTATTTTGGGGTATTTTTTCCACAAAATAAATTAAAATTTATAAGTGTTACGAAAATCCATGGAAAAAAGTCATATTACTTAACTAATTATTGCTATATGCTATATTATTAGCTATATGCGGCCGAAAAGAAGCTCATTCAAAATTCGCCATCCTGACGTGACTGAAATATCTGGGTGTTATGCAGCAGGACAGTTAAGTTAAGTAAACATTTTACTCCAAAAAACTTAAATTTCAATTAACCTTTCATGATATATAAAATCTACTGTACGCCTGTTCCATGCGCCGTGGCCTGCTAAGTCTTCCAGTCGCCTTCAACCATCCTGATTAGCGTAATCTACCTTGTATTATACACAGATCCTTTCCGCCCTCGAAACTCGTATGTAATTAGTTTTCCCTACAAATCATTTCAGAATATGAAACCCCGAACACTCGTCTCTTTTTATCCAGTCCGGCTAGACCGGCAACGTCCATTCTCGTAGGAATTTAGTGTGTTTTGGAGTGCGCGTTACATTACTTTTCGTAGGGTCTTATTATCAGTTTACGTATAATTCTCGTTACTTCAAATGTGTTCGGATTATGCTCATACCCCATCCCATTCATTTATTTATTTGCTTTCGTGTCTTCTGTTCGAGTCGATGTTGCGTTGTCTGCAAGTTGTGCTACGGTTCTTGCTTCTTTCACTCATTCAAACTCCTCTCGCTCCTCCCCCCCCCCCCCCACCACAGACATGTCGGACGTCGTGGATCCGGTGGATCTGACCGTCTGTCGACTCTTCGTTCAGGGTGATGAGTGCATCTGGTTCGCCACTCGCTGTGGCCTGATTGGTCGCTTTTTCCACAGCTACCTTCTGAACCGTAAGTAACGTTCGCTTCCCTACATAACCTACTACTAGCATATATTTCTCGACCGTTTGTGGACTAGCATGCTCAGCTCACACGTTTTAGACCGAAAACTGTTTGTTCTGCGTCACTTCAGTCCGCTCGGTGAAAGTTTGCGGGCTGTAATCCCGCTGATTCACCTTGTAGACTGCTGCTCGTGAGATTTGCGTGTGCGTGTGTGTTCCACGTCGCCAAGATTTGAGATTGTGACGGTGGGGAGAGAGTGAGGTCGACAGCTCAGCGCATTTTTCCTCACTATAAACAATCTGACGCGCTTGAAACTTACACGGTGCGCTAAAAAGCCGTGGCTTGGAAGGTTGCCAACATACGGGATAACTCAGATCGCGTGGTCAACGCAATGTGTGTTTTTGTGTGGAGTGGCTGACTGGCGGACTGAGAGTCGGGCTGCAATGGCTCCTTCTTAATGTGGCCTTTATGGCACTCCCACTCTGTGGGATCCGAACCAGGTGTGGTGGTATGCCCAGGGGCGGCTCCGGTCGCGCCAGCTACCTGCACCCTTGAAGGCGGGGTTGTGGTGGGAGGGGTGTGGGTTTGCATTCCCTCCCTTGCTCCCATCCGATGACGTCTAGTTCGTTGGCCTTTTAAACGCGTGGCCAGATCTATCAACAGTTGCCCAATCTACCTCAGAAATACCAAATTATTGATATGGTGGCTCTCACTCCCCACGTCGACCGCTTTTATTCACCCTTATCCACCAGACTTTCCTACTGAATGGCTCGCATCAACCATCATCGGCATCTTGCAGACGTTTTCGTTTATCTGCGTGCTCTACCATGCCGGCTATAGGCCTATGTAGACCACTCGACTGAACGTCCTACTGCCAAACCGGTTGTCCAAAATGCCGGCTATCCTCTTAGTCTTGTTTCTGATATCTGGCTCGGTATCATCGCCCGCCTGATTATAGGGGGTTACGGTCCTCATAACTGGAGTAAATTCATACTACTGTATGCGTTCTGGTCTTGATTTTTCACATTTGGCTTGAGTAGGTGTTTAAACCCATTAATCGATAGCACACTTAACTGGAGTCATTGTCATCCTTTTGACTTTGGGCTAGAAAATTGCAGTGTACAATTCTACAGGCATAAGACATTTCATTAGCCTTTGATTTCAGTGCCGCCATACTTGTGCGATCTATGAGGGCGGAGATGAAAAGGGAGGAAGAAGGACTTATTATAGCGACTTTTAGGACAGCGATCTCCCCTCTCTGTTCTTGTTACCAATATTTATCTCATTCTACAATTTTCGGGGTTGTAGCCGAATCCACTGATGCACCTGTGGACCGCAAGGATTCCGTATCCCTCAGTTGCCATGGCTACAAAAGACCCGTGTCAGCACTTATTCCCATTGGACGTAAGTTACCCACTCTCTCTGCCTTGCTTAGATTGTCTGTACTCTTTCCAAAATGGTATTAGAAGCAACTCTCTGTATCCTGCAGTGCTCCTCAGCATTAAAACCATGTTTATTTTTACTAGTACCTTCCCTCGAGTTAGGATTTTTGATGAACTGGAGGGTTTCTCGTATTCCCGCAGCATAGGGTCCTTTTTACTGACTAACTTCAACTCTAACGCTGTAGCGGTTTCAGTTCGGCTGCCATCATTCAGCATTTAATGTGATTGTGCTCACACGTATGCTGTTTTCGTTGTGTAGTTAAATTATTTCTTCTTATCATTTTCTATGCTTGCGTGAAATATACAAACTCCCTCGCTACACCTTTTTGTTGGGCAGTTCCTGTTGCCTTTATTTAAATTTGTCTGCACTTCCAATCGATATGCATGTCTCATATTTTGAAGATTCTTATACTGCGCTCTATCCAAAGTTTCCGCCCCGAGGTCAGGATTGGTACTGCCAGTTTCCGATGGAGAATTTGTTTCTCTTTATGTATATATTTCTTTGTCTTTCAGTAGTCTTCTGTACTAAGGTCACTTTTTGTTACATTCTGCTCCACAAACTGACCTTTGAATGTGCTGGCTACAGCAGCCTCAAGCTACCTTCCACTACTTACTAACTACTAACCGAATCCCGTGTGTTTCGTTTGTTTTTAAATGTGGGACAGGTTTATGTTCACGCACTTTCATAGACTGCATGGACTATGACCGCCAGGTTCGGCTGTTGCGAACACACACGGTGTCAAAAAGGTGTATAGATAGTTAAACAGGGAAGGTCTCGGGGACTTCCGCATGGGAATTATGCGATAGTGCGAGCCCTCGGATGAAAATAATAACACATAATGAAATGTTACTCAAATATAGCTAGTAGTATTCTAAAGGCCTTTTCTGACGTCGTCCTTGTAGCTTTCAGTTCGTGTTGTAGCACGTACCACTATATCGATCTAACTTCCGCTCAAAACCCTCCAGGGATTCTGACATTACAACATCCAGATGAAGATTATTCCAAGCTTCGACCACTCTTTTGGAGAAAAAGTACTTCTGAGTGTCTAGTCTAGCCCCAGTCACACGTACTTTGAGAGGGTGACCTCTCAAGTTCGTTGTTGTTGCTAACTGGAAGAAATCGTCTGGGACCAGACAGCAGCCCTGAACGCGTAGTATACGGAATGTTAGTATCAGATCTCCCCGAAGCCGTCTATAGCGCGAGGGAAAGAGATTAAGATTAGACAGCCGTGTTTCATAAGGCTTTGAGCCCTGTCCAAGGGCAAGTTTGGTTGCTTGCATTTGGACCTTTTCGAGGAAGGGAGGGTTTAATCAAGGGCGTGATCTAGACTTTGAGGTCCTATTGGGCATCCACTTCATTCAACGGAATTCCATTTAGTCGGTAACCGTACGATTCGAAGGATTGCTTGTCCTGACTCGTATGGTATTGCACTTGCTCTCATTGAACGGCAAGAGCCAGTCCTTTGACCATTTCTGGAGTCAATTTAAGTTCGCCTGCAAGTTCTCTTCGTCAGCCGTAGTTTTAATGACGCGCCAAAATATGAGATCATCGGCAAACATGGTTATATCACAGTCCAGTTCGCTGGCGCAATTGTTGATGTAGACAATGAACAAAATAGGGCCGAGTACAGAGCCTTTGGGAACACCACTCTCAACCTTGGCTGACTATTTGTCACTGATATGGACAGTTGGTGAGCGGCCAATTAAGAAGTTTTCTATCCATGTCAGAAGTCTTACTCTTATGTGGCTGAGTTTATAAAGAAGGCGGTGGTGTGGCACGCTATTGAAAGCCTTTTTGAAGTCGATATAGACTGCGTGCACCGTATTTCCTCTATCGACCGCCTCAGTCCAACGTTCTAAACAGTAGAGCAAATTTGTGACGCAGGACCTACCTCTACGGAAGCCGTGCCGAATTTCGGAAAGCAGATGGTTATGTTCTAGGAACTGCATTAGTTGTTGCTCAATTATTTTTTCCATGATTTTGCAGCAAATTGAAGTAAGACTGACCGGTCGATAATTGCTTGCGGAGAACCGGCTTCCACTCTTATAGAGCGGCGTAATCCATGCGGATTTCCAATCGGCTGTTAGACCTTCGGTCTTGAAGAATGTTTTGAAAAGCGTAGAGAGTGGTTTAGCGTACTCTCTCACGAGCTATTTCAAGATCTTGGCAAGTACTTCATCGGGACCCGGTGACTAAGATTCCTTTAACCTTAACAGTTCCTTGATTTCAATAGGCTCTGTGAATTGAACGGTCTCGACCATTGTATCCATTTCGAAGACATCGGCAGGGTAATCGTATCTCGTGTAATTGTGAAAACTGATCGGAAACATCCCGAAAGATGATCAGCCTTCGCTCCGTCTTCAGTAAGGTCTATACCCACGGCGGTCCTCAGCAGGGGTATCGGAACCTTGTTCCGTGTACTCTGCCGGGTTCACGGTAGCCCGGTTCTGCAGGTACACTTTGAAATCCCGTCTTGTTCTAGCACTAAAACCATTGACCCGATTGCTCTGAATTTTGTGCGCATTCAGAGATACAGGAGTTCGGTCTGTAAGCGATTTTTTCCACAATCTCCGCTTTTTCTTAACTACGATTTTTAAGGCCTGCGTAAGCCATCGTGGTCTGTTGGTTAACCTCTTTCTCAAAATCGGACAGTGATTTTCGATGAGCTTGTGCAGCATGTCCCGGAACGTTCCCCAGTCCATGATTATGTTTCTAAAGAATAAAGGTTCCCACTGAGTGCGCATGAGTTCGGCCCTCATTCCACCGAAATCGCCTTGCCATATATTCCTTCTGACTGTTGTGGGTCTTTCTGATATAGAAAATAGCGAGTACTCCCATCGCAGTACACCGTGGACCGTGAGAATGATGTCCAGACAATCGGCCTGTTGTCTTTCGCGCACCCTTGTTGGAACAGTGACATGCTGTATGAGAAGTAGCTTTAGCGTCGTGCTCAGAAGGCAACCGTCAATGGCTAGAGCAGCGCTATGTGCGTAGGCCGAGTTCTATTCGATGTGAGGCACATTAAAGTCACCCATGATCGGGATATACGACCTTGTAGCAATCTTTTCAAGCTCCTCTAGCAGGAAAGCATTGGCTTCGGGGTCTGTTCTCGGTTGACGGTAGTGTCAGGACATCTCGACTTGATGAACCTGGCACTTTTATGGATAGCCATGTTGCCTCGGAAGTAGACGCCAGTTTATCTGTTTTGCCTAAAACTGTAATTTCACTTTTCAAATATGTGAGTACGCCGCCTCCTTCACGCTCTTTCCTGTCTTTTCTAAATAGTTGGTAGCCAGGCATAGTTACCTCCCGGTCGTCCACGTGTTGGGACAACCAGGTTTCTTTTAGGAAAATTATATCAGGAGATAGTTCACAGACATGCATCTTAAGCTCATCAAACTTTGATAACATACTCTCTGCATTGGTGTACATGAAAATTAGTTGTCAGTTTGCCCGGGAAGTGCTTACAGTCGGGCGTGAGCCCCCTTTTACTGGGTAGACTGCGTGGTCATCCGGAACGGGCCTCTCCAGGGGGAGGGGCAGATGAATGAGTTCTCACTTATTCGCGTCGTCCGACAGCCGAAAAACCTTAAAAGCCAGTGTATTATGGTTATGCCGATGTTTTTCCCTGTTGTCCTTGCCTGTAATTTGACGCAGTCCTGCTACCGGATTGGAACTAACCAACGAGAGTTAACTCTATGATACGTTTCTGTGTGGACCGTTGTTTTTGACCTTCGCGGGGCTCTAGGTGCAAAAGCGACCTAGTGCTCATTTGTTCTTCCTAACTTTGATTTGCTTGTATGGGTCATTTTACCAGCAACAGAAATATCCTCCTTATTATATATATTAACTGATAGATGTTTCTTATAATCACTGTGATACAAGTCATTAACCCCTCCTGCGTGGCGATTATTTCCTGTAATCCTCTTTACACTGTGTGGTCGGCGTGAACCGAATCTTCTTTGTCCTGTATTTTTCTCCTTTTTTTACTTTATCACAGACGTTGGTCAGGATTCCGAAGACACCCCGATTCCGGCCAATCGGCGTTCGACTCCAAACAGCCTTCGTTCACTCCTGGTTGTAGCAGTGGGGCACGACTACGTTTACCTTCATACGACCAACACCTCGTCTGCCTCCTTCCCTTCGCTCGGTAACCTGAAATTCCTTCCTTATTTTCATATTGGCATTGAAATACAGGCATATCAAGGTACTTACTTAGAAAGCGATGAAATTCGTTAGGATTATCGAAACCTTAGTTTGTAAATTTTCGAGACTTGTTCGCCAACTCATCGTCAGACTGTGGGTTGTGTTCAAGGGCAGTTGACTAATCAACTGTGTCTAACAAAGGATTTTTACATTTGGCCGATGTCTGTGTCAATAAGAGTTAATTACATTTGTTCCTCCTTTCGTCATTGGCTGCGCGCTTTTGAATTTGTATTTACGCTTGTTTTTATCATCTGCCTTCCGGGCTCATTTACGGGGTCGTCCTTCGTCAAGCATGCCGCATACTATGGGATGGAAGGGATTGAGACCCTGATGCTGATGTGTGGCTCTTGTAAATCTGTACTTTAAGGTTTGCCAAGTGATTGTGGGTATTAGTCGATCGCGTGAGATTTTGAGTCTAGAAGGAGATTGTGCAATCCTGATGAGTAAGGTCGTCAAAGTATGTGAAATCTTATTCGGCTGAGTAGACATGCCAGCGCCTGTTCGTTGTTCAGCCAGACGTGCTTGCCTAGCCATTGCACTAGCTCTAGTCTCCAGTCCTCTGGAGTTGGTCTTGTCGCGGCGGTATGCTCGCACTCTTCCTCTCGCTGTATTGTGATTCTGGTGCAAGCCACCAACGCTGCTTGCGATTAATGCTAGTTCTAACTCAGTCCGGCTGGCAAAGCATTTATATATATATATATATATATATATATATATATATATATATGATAGTGTGGGGCTCACCGATATGCTTAAGGAACATGCATGTTCCGCTGTGCCCTGGAGCTCAGACTAGAGCCCACGCAGGCGGTCGCATAGCGACGTGTAGCATATGATGGAATGGAACCGACAAAGACAAGGGAGACCTAAATGGCCATTTCTGGCTTATTAGCCATCATCAGCAAGCCATATCCAATCCCAAGTGTGGAAAACCTGGGATTCGAACCCACGATCTTTAGTATTTGAGTCGATCGTTCTACCATTGAGCCACGGGCTCATGGTTTTGTCGGTTGTGATCGTCTGTCCCAGTTCCGACAAACAACATGTGACTCTTTGCGTTTGGACCTTCATCCATATGGTTCCCGATTCAGCATGCCTAATTTGGCCTGTTTGCTGTCCTGTCAGGTCCAGATCTGCTTTCCATTACCTCTCCTTGCCATTTTGACATTCTCTCTCTATCTGTGTGTGTGTGTCTACTTGCAGGCTCATCCACCTTGAGACGTTCATATAAGATGGTACCCGGTGCCCATGCCATCGTTTGGTCTCTGCCTGAGTCCTAACAATCCTGGCTTTTTTCATTGTGATATTTCCCCCCTCTCCTGCCGGTGCGCCTACTACTGTCCTTTCAGCGGCCTTATTCTTGGAGACACAAAATGACAGATTCGCTCAGTGCTGCCCCGCTGCCGCCCCCTTCTATTAGACAAGTTAACCCCAGTTCCCTTTGTTCGAGGGCTTGACTACCGCGTTTCGCTCTGAGTCGTTTTCTCTCTCTCTCTCTCTCGTGTCCGTTTACGTTCTAGGCGTGTTTGTGTTTGGTTTGGCTTTCTTGCCCTTCTCGCTTTTACAAGTGCAATAGCTTCTGCTCCTTCACCGCGCCATTTGTGGTTTTCTTTGCCTCCCGTTCTCTTCCCCACCCTCCTGTTACGCCACGGGAGACCCACCACGGCCCGCTCCCCCTTCGCTGCCTCTTTCGACTCCCGCTTCATTCACTTCATTAGATTTCAGTATTTTGTGTTTTAGTGTCCTGCTTGATGCTCCTGTTTTATTTTCGTTCTTTTATTCAAATTCAATTGCTTTTTGTCCGCATTTGTTGACTTTCCGTTTGTCTGTCCTTTCTACTATTGCGGACATAATCTGACTGTCTCTTATCTGAATGCTCTTCTCCCTTTGAGGCTTGAGACACGAGTTAGGCTTACCTTAGTTGGACGTGCTCGAAGCTTTCAGCAGGGCAACTTGCGGTCGTACTAGCGGTTGCAGTTTGAACAAGGCGGTCATTAGGTATGTCGATGGGTGCGTCATCTTCGTTTTCAGCGTGTTAGCTGCCTTTTCAGAGCTTCGTAGGCTTCATTTGACCTCACATCGTGTACCCAATCGATATGGCGGTTGACACCATCCAGAAAATGTTTAACACCAGCTCTTTGACGGATCCCATGCAGAGGGAGCGTGAAGACTAGTCCCAAACTGCCTAAAATTGAGACTGTGGTGTTCACGCCCAGTTAAATATAATTTATGCAGTATATTCTGGCGTAGTGTTTCAGTAAGCATTTCGGAATCTATCATCAGTTTTCCCTTTACTACACTAATTTTTTCGATCACCTAACGCTTAGCCACTTCAAATGTGTTGCTGGCAAGCAGTCTCCCCGTATAAGCTATTTTGTTCAATTTGCTGCAGTCGTCGGTGTTAGCGGTATCATCGCAGATAACTTACTTCCCACCCGCCCTCGTTGCAGAACCAGGTTTTGTGTTCGGCCCACCTAACTCCCTTTGTAGGTTCAGCAACCGAGACGCTGTCGGCAGCCCTCGCCAAGAGTTTCAGACAGTGCCTTTAGGCCTCTATTGCAGTCGCGCACTATTCGCACGTCAGCCTGCCTGACCATTTGAGAACTCACCAACAGGTGACTTTGGAATCAATCCCAGTAATCTCGATTGACGCCCGTCATATCCTCACCGGCATAAAATGCCCCAGAACGTCTTAGAAATCGCACGAGGCTATTGGTAATCATCAGTAAAATGGTACATGCCATGTTTCACATACCGCCGCAATAAACGTTGAACACCTGGACACCGGTCGCACAAACTTCAAAGGACAGTCGGGCGCAGCACATCACTCATGCAGAAATTTTTTCCATGACGTTGCCGAGCATAGACTGGCAACGTGTTTGGAGCGCCAAGCCACGTTTCGAGTATCAGGAGCAGACACAAAAATGAGCGGGTTGCATTTTTCACATAGTCCTGGGTCGCGCAAGGTACAGACATTGTGTCCAAATCGGTATGTTGTATTACCTGAGTGCTTGTAGACCAATGATTTGGTTGAGAATCATCATATTCAAGTGACGCACAGGGGACTGAGACTGATGCGCGCGTTACGGGCAGTTAGGCAGCGCGTCTGAAACCGCATCCAGGGCTGTCAAACGGCCCTGGCGCAGCTGAGCTGCGAGCCATAATTTCAGCCATCCTAATAATGACTGTCATATACAACATCACTATTTTGGAAATTACGCAGTTCGGCGATGTCTGGTAAAGTGGTAAAAACGGTGGTTTTTTCAGCACCCAAATCACTTCGCACAATCATACACCCAGTCAGATCGCTTCTTAAAAGTCACAGAGGTTGTGGAGAGTGAGACAGATGCAGGGCTAGCACTCTTCCTGACAAGGCATCGCAGTTTCCAAAATAATGAATCGAAAAATCTCGGAATGGATCAGTAGAGTTTAGTATATTTAAGGGTAATAGTCATTGCCTCCGAAAACCCTTTTAAAAACGGTGCACACGATATTCGAATTAAACTAACGGTATTATTTTCATGTTGATATTGACATGGCTGTCGCAGAGAGACTAAATTGCGGGGGAACTGAAGGATCGATGGTAAGGAAACGAACATCCTGGACTGACGGGTTGCCAGCTGACGTGGAGCCCTCCGTTCACTTTTGCAACGAGGACCAGTTGTTAGGATGAGCCATACTAACCGATTCGTTCACACCGCCCTGATGACTGTTTTAGCGCTGCACTATCGATCCACGCATAGAGCGCAAGCTGCCGATGGGGATTAGTGCTCTACTCAACCATTCGGATAAATCGGAAGGCCAGTCGAGACGCTAACCCCTCAAGGACCCTATTGGATTGGTCCAATTGCAGCCCAACCTTGTCAATACTCGTACGTTCTTTTATGCCTTAAATACACTGTAATAATATATCAATAGACTTCTACTCTTCCGTCCTTGCGGCTGAGTTCTCCTTTGGGGATTCGATCGAGTTGTTGGACGACGACCATCAAGGCTCGAGGCAAGATCATAACAATTGGCGAACTCACTAGGTCTATTTCTGCGGAGCAATTAGTGTCTATACTGCAGCAACAACAGGCTCAGTTCGAGGCAGTCCACTTGAAGATGATGGAATGCATGTTGCAGCAATTCAGTTTGCATTTTCCCGATCCAGAGTCCTCCGGGAAACAGTCCACGTCACTGGCGCAGTTGCTGCTTGCATCACTGAATTTATTTACGGCCGATTCCGGTGTGACTTTCGATGCCTGGTTTAAGCGTTGGGAAGATATTTTCCGCGTTGAATTTGCCAACGCCGATGGTGCATAGAAGGTGTGCCTATTATTACGCAAATTCAGCACCCAGGAGCACAAGCGGTACATGGACATCTTCCTTCCGAAAAATCCTCATGATTTAACATTTGATGAAACTGTTAAAACAACTTTCATAGATCTTCGGGGAGAAGTCATTACTGCTCAATTTTCAGTGCCGGTGCCTCAAACTGGTGAAGAACGATACAGATAATTTTCTGACGCTAGCCAATATTGTCAACCATGAATGTGCAACTTTTTAGCCGCGGAGGATGATAGAAGACCAATATAAGTGCCTCATCTTCGTGTGCTCTCTTCAGTCACCCCGCGATGCTGAAATCAGAACCCGTCTGCCCAGCAAAATTGAACAGGACCCCGACTCCATTCCGCAGATATTGGCTGCCGAATATCAGCGGTTCAATAATCTTAAACATGACTCTACTATTGTGGAACAACCCAGTTCCTCACTTGCCACCACCAGCGTCCATGCTATCACCCACAATAAGTCGGTGCCACTGCACAAGGCCCAAGACTCAACCGTCAGACAACCACTAACAGCATTGTCGTAATGCGGTGATTGGCATTTCGTTCGCTTCTGCCTATTCAAGAAGCACGTTTGACAGAAATGCCTTAAGCGAGGGCATAAGTAAAATTACTGTCAAACAGGCCAACCCTCCAACTCACATGTATGCAATAGGAGGATTAAGTGTCCCGAATGCTATTTAGTCCACTCCGGTCCAAAGTCGCTCTCCATTCTGCCCAAGTTCAAGCATGAGTTTGGGGAACGGAAAATGTACGTTACGGTTATTATCAATGACAAAGCAGCATGCCTCAGACATCGCACTCATCTCCAAGCGTACTTGGCACATGATCGGACGGCCTCAGATGATCCCATCGAACAAGAAGGCACTGAATGTTTATGGAGGAAGTCTCCGGCTCATGAGTGAAGTTGAATGTGACGTTTCTTTTGAGGGCATTCAATTCAAAGGGAACATGCTACCTCACGAACCGCCCGAACCTACACTTACTTGACCTTGACTGGATCGAAAAACTCGGTATTCTGGAATTGCCACTTTATTTTGTTTGCAATAGTTTGCATTCATCTTAGCTGATTTCCGCCATATCGAATCAGCTGGCTGCAAAGTTGATGTCTACTCTACAGGATCATTTCGCCTCAGTTTACCAAGATGATCTCCGGTTGCTGCACCAAGATGAAGGTCATTCTACGTCTTCAACCGAATGCAAAACCTGCGTTCTGCCTGAAACGACCAGTACCTTATGTCACACTTACAGTAGTCGACCAAGAACTTGAGTGCCTTTAGTAAGTTGGTGTGCTTCAGCCAGTTAATAACTCCGCATGGGCTGCACCTGTTGTGGCCGTCAAGAAGGTTACCGGCAAAGTTCGAATCTGTACGGATTTCTCTACAGGACTCAATGCCGCTGTCGGCATGCATCAGTATCCCCTACCGGTGCCAGAAGATATTTTGCTAAGCTACATGGTGGATATCGTTTCGCCAAACTTGATATATCTGATGCATAACTCCAAATCGAGGTGTTCGAAAAATCCTTGGAGCTTCTGACTAGTAACACTCCCCGTGGCTCGTTTCAGTTCACCCGCTTGTCGTTTGGTGTAAAGACCACTCCCGCGATCTTCCAGCAAACCATGGACACTATGCTGATGGGCATTGAGGGAGCCGTTTCCTATCTGGATGTTATCATCGTCACTGGCTCAAATCAAGATGAATTGTTGCAACGCCTGGAGTGTCCTCAGTCGGATTCAGCACTATGGCTTCCGTTTGCGTCTGAAAAAGCGCAATTTTTAAGCCTTCTGGGAAATACCTCGGTTTCAGAATCGACCAAGACAGTCGTCACCCAGGTCCAGATAACATCGACGCCATCAAGCAGATGCCTCCAGCAAAGGACGTAAATTCCTTACACGAATTCTTGGTTCTCATAAGTCACTACGGCTCATTTACTCCGGAAATGCACCGCCTTCGTCACCCAATGAATAAACTACTTAGGAAAAATGTCAAATGGATCGAGGCGCAAGAATTTAAACAGGCCTTTAAAGAAGTCAAAACAATTTTGGGCTCTGATTTAATAGTTACCCACTTCAACGCCGATGTGAAGATAGTCGTTGCAGCGGACGCCTCATACTATGGAATTGGCGCCGTACTTTCACACGTCTTCCCCGAAAACACAGAATGGGCTTTTTGTCATGCAGCGAGGTCGCTAGCGTCTGCGGAACGCAACTACTGACAGATCGAGACGGAGGCCTTGGCTATAATCTTCGGTATGAATAAGTTCCACAATATGCTTTATGGTTGCTATTTCACACTTCTAACGGACCATAAGCCTCTTCTTGTACTTTTAGGCTATAAAAAGGCATTCCTGTGTACTCGGCAAACCGTCTTCAGCACTGGGCGAACATGTTGCTGGGCTACGACTTCAATATCTGTTACCAGTTTACCACATGACACGACAGTTCAACCGTCGTAGTCCGACGATGTCCACCGTATGCTCCATGGGAAAATGGGAAATCACGCGGTGACTTGCACGTGATTTAGTTTAAAGTGATAGTAGACTTGTGCTGCATCTACAGCACTCTCTCCTCCTCCCCCACCTGAGCCCGGTGTCAAGACAGAGTCAAGAAGACCGGAGGCGGGAGAGGACGCAGGTGGCTGGCGCGGCCGAAGCTGCCCTTGGGTGTACCACCACACCAGGCTCGGATCCCACGAAGTGGGAGTGCCATAAAGGCCACAGTAAGAAGGAGCCATTGCAGCCTGACTCTCAGTCCGCCAGTCAGACACTCCACACAAAACACACATTGGGCTGACCACGCGTTCCGAGTTATACCGTCAGTTGGCAACCTTCCAAGCCACGGCTTTTAGCGCACCGCGATAGTTTCGAGCGCGTCAGATTGTTTATAGTGAGGAACATGCGCTGAGCTGTCGACCTCACTCTCTCCCCCACCCCTACAGTCAAACCGCTGTCCGAGCCGGTCAGTCGTCTGATGTGGAAGTGGGCGCAGCTGCTGGTGACCT
The DNA here is from genome assembly GCA_017591395.1 of Schistocephalus solidus. Lineage (NCBI taxonomy): Eukaryota > Metazoa > Platyhelminthes > Cestoda > Diphyllobothriidea > Diphyllobothriidae > Schistocephalus > Schistocephalus solidus. The sequence goes on from WEDG01008569.1 coordinate 103,487, forward strand.
CGTCTACGTGTACTACGTACACGACCTGGCCCCCAAACACCAGCACCAGGATTTTAGACAACAGGGGGTTGAACGACTTAAATCTCACATAAATGAGATAGCCAGAGGTCAGGTTAAGAAGGAGCCATCGCAGCCTGACTCTCAGACTACTACCAGAACGACTTACATCTCACATGTGTGAGATAGCCAGAGGTCACGTTAAGAAGGAGCCATCGCAGCCTGACTCACAGACCACCAGTCAGCCACTTCACACAACACACATTGGACTAATTGCGAGGTCTGAGTGTAATTGTCAGTTGGCAACCTTCCAACCGCGGCGGTTAACGTTACCGCACACTCTTCTCCTCCCCCACTTGAGCCCGGCCTCATGACACAGGCAAGAAGACCGGAGATGAGAGAAGTCGCAGGAGACTGGCGCGGCCGGAGCCGCCCCTGTGCGTACAACCACACCTGGCTCTGATCCCACAGAGTGGGAGTGCCACAAAGACCACATTAAGAAGGAGCCATTGCAGTCTGACTCGCAGTCCGCCAGTCAGCCACTCCACACAAAACACACATTGGGCTGACCACGCGGTCCGAGTTATCCCGTCAGTTGGCAACCTTCCAAGCCACGGCTTTTAGCGCACCGTGATAGTTTTAAGCGCGTCAGATTGTTTATAGTGAGGAACATGCGCTGAGCTGTCCACCTCACTCTCTCCCCAACCCCCACCATCAGACACTGTGCGAGCCGGTCAGTTGCCTGATGTGGGAGTGGGCGCATTGGCTGACGGATCGGCGTACCCGTCTTCAAGCGCCACAGCACGACCTGGCCCCCATAACGCACACACCAGGATTCACTAACTCAGGGGATACGGAGCAGCCATCGCCGTCTGACTCCCAGTCCACTGGTCAACCACTCGACACACACAGCACATACACTGAGCCGACGGCGTGGTCTGGTGTAAGCGTCAAATTGGCAGTCTTCCCAGCCACGGTTCCTAGGAAACCGTGATATATTCTGGTAAATGGTGATTGTGAGGGTGTTGTCAATGTATTAGTGTAGGTAGCGTGCGCTGATGTAGCTTAGCCTTCGGTGGTTTACCGGAGGTTGTCGTGGAGGCGCAAGTGTCCTAATAGGCCCATACGGTGTGTAAATATGCGGGAGCAGTGAGGGCAGTGAAGGCAGGTGCGTTGACTATATCGGAGCCCCAGGCACTGGTTCACCAGCCTGCGTGCGATGGATTCGCAGGTGACCGACCAGGCCGATGCGGGAGTTGAAGTTGCGGGCGCAGTGTGGGCAGGAGAAATCGGTAGAGGCTGGGGGGATGTCATTCATGGTAGTGGGGGTGGCAGGGGCGCTAATAATGGCAGGAGTGGAGGGTGTGCATGGTGTATCGGTGTTGTCGGCATTGTGGTGAATTCCACTGTCATGGATGCGCATGTGACCGAATAGGCCCATGCGATGAGTGAATGCGCGAGGACAGTGAGGGCAGTGGAGGCGACGATCTCTGCTGTGTGATTGTGCTCCAGGCACTGGCTCACCGGTCTCTGTACGATGTATTCGCATGTGACCGACCAGGCCGATGCGTGAGGTGAATGTGCGGTCGCATTGAGTACAGCTTAGGAGAAATTCCCCATCGCTGATGGTAATGGTGGTGGTAGTGAAGGCGAAGGCGGTGGTGGTTGCGGTGGTGGGGGTAACAGGCGATGAGTAGATGGATGTGGTCTCTATGACGGTGGGAGTAATGGAATTGATGCCAGGAGTGAGGGTGGGGGAGTCTGAAGGAGGGTTGGCATAATTTGACGTAGAAATTGGAATTGTTGGTGCATTGCGTCCGAAGATGTCCAACCAGGCCGATTCACGCGCGGAAGATGCGTTGACAGCGCGGGCATGTTGGCAGGGCCTGGGCATCGACGATGTTGGTCCATGGTGCTGGTGACTTTCATGCCGCTCTTTTGGCCTTGGCGGTGGCGATCCGGTTGGCCTCATAGATTGATGCACCAGTCTTCACGGATCTTCTCCATGCCGGTCTATCCTGGGCGAGGTCCTCCCTGGTCGCCGGGTTGATTTGCAGTTGCTTCAGCGATTTCTTCAATGTTTCCCTGCCAGCGAGAACCCGTAGCGACATCTCCATAGAAAAGTCGTTTGGGTAGTCACACGTCGTCCATTCTTAACATGTGGCCACTCCATCTCAGTTGCACTTGCTTCAGCATGGCGTGGATGCTGAGGATTCCGGTCCGCTCCAGGACTTCCGTGTCCGGGAACCTGTCTTGCCATCTCAGCTTCAGTATTCTGCGGAGGCAGCTGAGATGAAAGTGATTCAGCTTCCTGGCTTGGTTCGAGTAGACGGTACAGGTCTCCGCTCCGTAAAGGAGTTTCGCCAAGACTACGGCCTTGTACATCTTCAGTTTTGTGTTCAGGTCAATACCGTGGTGATTCCACACGGAGGCCTGCAGCCGACCGAAGGCCTGACTAGTTTTGGAGATCCGTTGGGCAACTTCGTCATCGATTATCGTGTTGCGTGACAGCGTGCTTCCTAGATAAGCCAAGGTTTCCACGTTTTTGAGTTGGGCACCGTTGACATTGATTCAAGGAGCATTGCATTCCACGCTGGGTGGCGGCTGGTGCATGACAACCGTTTTTAGTGTATTGATTTTTAATCCAAAATCGGCGCAGCCTTCGGCGAAGAGGTCCATGCTCCTTTGCATGTCCTCCTCCGTCACGGTGTTAAGGGCGCAGTCGTCCGCGAAGAGCAAGTCATGGACTGTAGTCGTAGACACGCGCGTTGGAGCCTGCATACGCCGACTGTTGAGAAGGTGCCCGTCATTTCTATAAGCGATGCGGATACCAGGCTGCTCATCACGGTAGGCGTCCATCAGCAAAGCCGAGAACATGAGACTGAACAGGGTGGAAGCCAATGCGCAGCCCTGCTTCACTCCGTTGGTCACTGCGAATGCTTCGGATACCGTCACGTTGTCAGTGACGCGCGCAGTAATCCCGTCTTGAAGCTGACGCTCCATGTGCGTGAAAAACTCAGGACAGCCAAATTTCTGCATGACTTTTCACAGTCCTTCGCGATTCACAGTGTCAAGGGCTTTCATTAGATCCACAAAGTAGTGTATAGATGAGTTCGCATCTCCTGGCACTTCTCTTGTAGTTGTCGGGCGGCAAAGATCATATCGGTTGTTCCGCGGTGTCAGCGGAAGCCACATTGGCTTTCCGGGAGCAGGCCCTGCTCTAGGTGACCGTTCATACGATTGAGAAGGATACGGGTGAAGATCTTCCCCGCGATTTTTAGCAACGAGATGCCTCTGTGATTATCACAGAGTTGCCGGTTCCCCTTCCGTTTGTAGAGATGGACAATGGTCACGTCTTTGAAATCCGGAGGAACTTGTCCTTGCCGCCACATCTCCTGGAAGAGTGTTGTGAGTTCTGCCATCAGCCGGTGCCCACCGTGCTTGTAGACTTCCAGTGGGATTGCGTCAGATCCCGGTGCTTTACCGCTGGAAATCTGCTGCACGGCCTGGATGGTTTCTGGTAGGGGAGGCGGCAGATCCAGGTCATTGTTTGTGTCTACTTGAGGGAGCCGGTCAATGGCAGCATCGGAGATGTCTGATGAGCAATTAAGGACACTTCTGAAGTGCTCGACCCAGCGCTTCAGAATTTGCGATTTCTCTGTCAGCAGTGTTGTGCCGTCAGAGCTGAGCAGTGGTGCGGACCCCTTGATACACGGACCGTAGGTGGCCTTTTATGGCTTTGACAAAGTTTTTCATTTCATTGCGGTCCGCATACCCCTGGATTTCCTCAGCTTTTCGGATCATCCAGGCATCCTGCATCTCCCGCAGCCGTTGTTGTACAAGGCGCTTGCATCTGAAAAAGGCTGCTTTGGTGGCTCAGTCCGAAGGTCCATGTAGGCTTTGTGTATTCCATTCTTCTCTGCGAGGAATTTGCTGATGTCGGCGTCATTGTCGTCAAACCAGTCCTGGTGTCAACGGTGTGCGCGTCCGAGTAAATGGAGGGCGGTGGACTGGATGACATTTCGCAGTTGACACCATCGAGTCTCCACAGTAGCATTATCAGCTGGAGCATGCAGGTCCTCCAGTTTCTCGGTTATTGGGTTGCTGAAATCAAAACAGTGAGCAGGCAAATTTAATAAAATAGTATTTAACTTACCTGGTGGCCTCTTACCTTGGGGCCTTCGTCGGGGTTGCAGTCGGAGCCTCATCTGGGTGATGACTAGGCGGTGATCTGTCCAACCATCGTCATCGTGGATTGCCTTGGTTACCAGCATGTCCTGTCGATCTCGCCTCCGGACGAGAACATAGTCCAGCAGATGCCAGCGTCGCGACCGAGGGTGCATCCACGTGGCTATCTCCCGCGTCGGAAGGCGGAAGAAAGTGTTGGTCAGCAAGAGACGGTGTTCCGCACACGTGCGCAGAAGAAGGAGGCCGTTATCGTGACAGCTACCGATACCGTGGGGACACAGCACTCCCTGCCAGGCATTTTGGTCCATCTTGACGCGGGTGATGAAGTCAGCAAGGACAATTAACGTGTCCATCTTGGGCACAGTTGCCAGTAAAGCGTGCAGGTCCTCGTAGAATTTGTCCTTCGCCGCATCAGAGCTCGTCATTGGGGGAGCGTAGGCGCTGACGATGGTGGCGAACTGGTCTCCCCGAAGAGGCAGGCGGAGACTCATCAGGCGATCATTGATACCCTGCGGCCGACAGGACAGACGTCCCACGATGTCGTTCCGGATGGCAAAGGCAACACCAGCGTCGCGTCGCTCTGCCTTTGGCCGGCCGCTCCAGAAGTTGTAGCCGGCACCCACCTCCTCCAGCTGACCCTGCTCAGCGAATCTGGTCTCGCTGAGGGCTGCAATGTCCACCTTGTAGCGCGCCAGTTCCCGAGCGACCAGCGCCGTCCTTCGTTCCGGCCGGTTGCTCCTAGGACTGTCTAAAAGGGAACGAACATTCCAGGCTGCTAGTGTGAGTGGACTCACCCGAGCAGCCTGGAGGGTATGGCGAGGGGGGTTGGGACGGGGGTATTGTTGTTTGTTTGAATTTTACGACCGCATATTTTGCGATCTGCGAGCTGCGGTCGGCTTCAGAAGACGTGATAACCAGCAATTATTTGAGGCACCTTTTCTAGCCCCTTCCTCCGCGAGGAGGCAAGCAGTGCTGTCCCTAAATAGGGCTGCTTGGACATCCCAGACGGCTTCCGAACTCTTCTATGGGTCACGGTTTTTTTAGTGGAAGAACGACCCGAGTTAGCCTGGGCCACCTACGGGGTTGCTGTCGCCCCCACCGTAGGACTTTTTGAGAGGGGGGAGGTGGGAAGTTCGGGAGTCAGACATACCGGGTGTGGAGGCACACACAACACCGGAGACCCTACCTGGTTTAGCCCGCCGGTCGTGACGGTTGCCCGGGGTGTGGCCGCTGGGAAGAACCCAACTTCGAGGAGCCACGGGTGAGAGTTGGGTACCAGGTAGAGGCGGCCACAGGAGCATTCACCAACTGTACTAGACAAATGGAGCGACCAAACGCTATCTGTGTGGTGTTACCCCTAACTACTACCCCTACACCCCAGTTTACCACATGCATAGTTCAGGCAGACCCACTCCCTCGATTAATCAACTCGCTGAATAAGGAACCTGGGGACACAGTCATCCTGTCCATTTCCGTTGAGGCATTGTTTCACAGCCTGTTTATGGATTTCATTCGCGCACTCCCTGTTACTTTTGAGGAAGTTCGAAACGCAACCTAACAGGATCAACTCTTGAGACAAGTCATTAAGTACCATCGTACTCAGTGGCTCGCAAAACTTTCTGGAGAACTGCAGCAGTTCTATCAACGAAAAAATTCTCTGTTCACCATTAATCACTGTATCCTCTTCTGTGAACATGTCGTTGTTCCACAGAAACTGCAACCAAGTGTCCTGATGCAGTTTCACATGGGACAGCAGGGCATCAGCCGCATGAAGTCTATCGTCCCAGTTATGTGTACTGACCCCACATGGACCAACAATTGGAGCAACTGGCCCGCTCCTGCCCCAAATGCGCCTTCGTATCCAAGGCACCTACAAAGAGCACACTCAAGGCATGACCTGTCCCACAAGCCCCGTTATCCAGGGTCCAAATGGATTACGCTGGACCGATCAATGGCCGAAACTTCCTTATCGCCATCGGCGCATACAGCAAATGGCTGGAAGTCTTTCACACTGAAAGCACGACAACCGGAGCCAAAATCGGCACTCTTGGGCAACTGTTCAGCAGATTTGGTTGTCCCGAAACGTTGATGCGCGATAATAGAGAGCAATTCACATCAGCCGCCTTCACCCGATTCTGTGAGCAGTAAGGCATTATCCACTTGCGTTCACCATCATATCACTCGCGGTCCAACGGACAGGTTGAACGATTAATCGAAAAGTTCAAGCGAGCTCTCCAGAAGCCAAAAGAGGAAAGGACAACGAAAGAAGCTCTCAAAACATCCCTGCTGCACTATCGGGCAAGTCCAAACCTGAGCACTCCACACGTTGTCATTTCGGCAGAGGCTTTGATGCAGAGAAAGCTTCGTGCGCCATTCGACGTAATTAGTCTGCTGTCATCTGTAAGTGTTTGTGATTAAACAGTCCATTCGATGCCGGTGGGAAGGCAATTCAACCGACGCCATGGAGCAATGCAAAGATTCTCCCATCTGGATGAGACAATACTGACAAAGGATTACAGGAACAATCAGGAAAATTGGACGCTTGGACGTGTTCACCAAAAGTGTGGTGACGTGGTCTACTAGAATCGGGTCGGATCAGACATTTGGTTGCGACACACCAATCAAACACACCGAATGTACTGAAGCGCCAAATCCAAGCCCAAATCGATCACTGGAACTAATACTGGACACATTCCACCTGCCAAAAGCAAGGTCAGAATCCCCAGTTCCAGTTGCAAGCCGATCCCCGCAACCACTTCAACGACTGGATCGAAAAAGAATGTAAACGCGTCCGTTTCAGATGAAACCGAGGCTCAAATCGTACAACGCAGCTGAAAGGGGGAAGTGTTAGGAGGAACCGTCCTTACCGATTCACTCACATACCACATTGACGACTCTTCCCACGCTGCACTATCGATCCGCCCATAATTCGTGCGCATGATGATATCGCGCAAGCTGACGACATTGATTAATGATCTACTAAATCATTCAGATAATTCGGAAGCCCAGTCAAGATGCTAAACGCTCACGGACACTATCGGATTGGTCCCATTGCAGCCCAACCTTTTAAATACTTGTACGTTCTTTTTGCCTTAAATACGCTGTAATAAGATATCAATAGTGTTTTGCTCTTCCGCCCTTGCCATTGAGTTCGCCTTTGAGGATTCGATCGAGTTGTTGGACGATGACCATCAAGGCTCGAGGCAAGATCATGACAAATGTGGTTAGTCTAGGTCGCAGATAGGTCGTTTCGGAGAGTGACTCGAGTATGTAAGAGTGCATAGAATGGGATCACTTCTATCCTTAACTGAGCGAACTCTGAAAATATCTGGTCTTATCACCGGTCTTTGCTCATGGTATTCGAAATTGCAGGACGTTCAGGCCGTATTTGGACAGAGGGCCCAGAGGGCGCCATCTTTCCAAACTTATTACCATGTTAAAAATAAATACAGATTGGATAAGTGCTGCTCTGTATGAGCAACTCTATGTACAACAGAAATGAGTAGTAAAGTAGGCACATCCAATTAAGGAAGGAAGTTTTGTGGGCCAAAAACTAGCAGATGAAATTTACTTGGCAAGAATGGCATTTGCCATTGATAGAAAGATAGATGTTTTATTTGAGTACCCGAAAGGGCACTGTCATTGGATAAAAATCAATTAAAATGAATACGAAATCGTGTACAGTGAAGTTTAAATAGTAGGTCAGCTATTGGCGATGACAATTGACACAAATCAGTGTGGTCAAAAAATTAAATAAAAGAGCAGACAGTGAAAAAGACTCCTTGGGCATTTTTATAGAAGAAGCATATCTTGAATGGGGTTTGTGGGATTTAAAGGAGAAAAAACTGTCGCTATTAGGTGAAACACGTAAGCGTTTGATAGGACCGACATGCTGATGAGAGTTTATGAGCGTTCAAAACGCTCCTCATTGTGGGAAAAATCATTTAGCGCAGATGAATTCAGAGTGCCTGTGTTTTCCCTACATGTTAGGATTCTATGCAAATGCCGTAGTTTATAAATCTACTGAAATAAATGGGCTTTGGTGCAATGATATTCAGCAGTCAGACTTCTAAGAAGCATGCAACGACTCAGCCTTTATTGTGACTCCTTCTACCCCAATTGAGAGCAGATTAAAGCAGCAAACAGCTGGTGTGCATTTTTGAAGTAGGTGAACGTCGAAGCTTGTATCTCCAGTAGGTATAACCTTCGGGTGAACATTGAAGCTTTTATTTCTCGTAGGGATAACCTTCGGGACGTGGAGATATCTTCAGCAAAGGAATATTTGGATAGCCGTAGAATCATCAATTCCAAGTAAATGAATCCGAAATTTAGAGAATGGACAATCCCCTCAAGAGGTTTTTCAAACCAATGTGTCTTCTACACTAAGGTAGAGACAAAAACTTCACAAACTCAAGGGAGCTGCAATTCGAAAGCAATTTCAAAATTTAAATACTTATTTAAAGTTTTTGACCACGCTTATCAATTTTTCCTGTATTAGTGTCTTAGCTTCGTTGTACCTAAACATCGAAAGTCTAATATAATTCCATCAATTTTTAGGAGAAACAATGATTGAAAAAAAGTTAATTGCGATAAAATTGACCTCTCTGAAATCTCTCATATGCAGCAGTTTGTAGAGATACACGAATCTCTATAAACGATCGTCGATTTATTTATGTTTTCTGTTAGATGCAAATTCATTTACAAATAGCATCGCGTGCTTTTCACAAATAGAGTCGATCAGACATATGGGTTCCTTCGAAGTTACCAATAGATAAAAACGTAGACGTCGAACGAGGAAAGGACCGCAGAGATTGTGAAGGTCATGGTAGAATTGCCAGAGACGCAAACACGATACTCTCATTGCTGATTTCTCAGACCACCAACAGAGGAGCCCGAAACGATCATAAATAATCAAAGTAGGGTCAACACCGCGACACTATTCCGCGAGGGCATATGAAGCAGTATGGTAGGTTGCTTCTGAGCGCAGTATGAAAGGATAATGGAAGATCCCATAATTGAGTTAGAAGAGATCAAAATAATGCACTCAGGGGGGCTAGTTGGCCTGATAATCGACAATGAATCTGAGGCCGGCATGGCTCAGTATTCAGATTGAAATTCGGATGATGGTTATTGCCATTCGAAATGGAGGTGCTTCAAAACGAGCGCGCAATGTGACATAATTATTTTGCGATCATTTTACGGAGGCATGGGTTATCAAGACATCATAGTTCGTGGGTGAAACGATCCATGGAAGATATAATTTGGAGACGGCCTACTAAATTCCCGATGGTCCTTTCTTTGGGTCATAGAGAAAGCTACTCAGGAAAGAAGATCATCGTCAGGGTTGCAAAAACGGAGGAACGCATCAAGTTTGTCAACAGTTGGCAATGATGGTTGAAGAGCAGGGGACAAAAAGTAACTGCAAAGATTGGCTCCGCAGAGGGACAGCACTGCTTGCCTCCTTGCGGAGGAAGGGGTTAGAAAAGCTGGCCTAAAATATGCTGGTTATCACGTCTTCTGCAGCCCGCCGCGGCTCGCGGCTCGCAGATCGCAGAATACGCGGTCGTAAAACTCAAACAAACCACAATGCCCCCGTCCCAATCCCCCTCGTTATACCCTCCAGGCTGCTCGGGTGAGTCCACTCACACTAGCAGCCTGAAATGTTCGTTCCCTTTTAGACAATCTTAGGAGCAACCGGCCGAAACGGAAGACGGTGCTAGTCGCTCTGGAACTAGCGCGCTACAAGGTGGACATTTCTGTATTCAGCAAGACCGGATTCTCTGAGCAGTGTCAGCTGGAGGAGTTGGGTGCCGGCTACAACTTCTTCTGGAGTGGCCGGCCAAGGGCAGAGCGACGCGACGCTGGCCTTGCCTTTGCCATTCGGAACGACATCGTGGGATGTCTGCCCTCTGCCGCAGGGTATTAATGGTCGCCTGATGAGACTCCGCCTGCCTCTTTGGGGAGACCAGTTCGCCACCATCATCAGCGCCTACGCTCCCCCAATGACGAGCTCTGATGCGGCGAAGGACAAATTCTACGAGGACCTGCACGCCCTGTTGGTGACTGTTTCGAAGGTGGACAAGTTAATTGTCCTTGGTGACTTCAACGCCCGCGTCGGGACGGACCACGATGCCTGGCAGGGAGTGCTGGGTCCCCACGGTCTCGGTAACTGTAACGATAGCGGCCTCCTCCTTCTGTGCACCTTTGCGGAACACCGTCTCCTGCTGACCAAACCCTTCTTTCGTCTTCCGACGCGGGAGATGGCCACGTGGATGCCCCCTCGGTCACGGCGCTGGCATCTGCTGGACTATGTTCTCGTCTGGAGGCGAGATTGACAGGACATGCTGGTAACCAAGGCAATCCACGATGACGATGGTTGGACAGATCACCGCCTCGTCATCTCCCAGATGAAGCTCAGACTGCAACCCCGACGAAGGCTCCAAGGTAAGAGGCCACCAGGTTAGTGAAATACTCTTTTATTAAATTTGCCTCCTCACTGTTTTGATTTCAACAACACAATAACCGAGAAACTGGAGGACCTGCACGCTCCAGCTGATAATGCTACCGTGGAGACACGATTGTGTCAACTGCAAATGTTATCAGGTTCACCGCCCTCGATTTACTCGGACGCGCACGCCGACAACACCAGGACTGGTTTGACGACAATGACGCCGAAATCAGCAACTTACTTGCGGAGAATAATGGACTACACAAAGTCTACATGGACCTTCGGACTGAGCCACCAAAGCAGCCTTCTTCAGATGCTGGTGCCTTGTACAGCAACGGCTGCGGGAGATGCATGATGCCTGGATGATCCAAAAAGCTGAGGAAATCCAGGGTTATGCGGACCGCAATGAAATGAAAAACTTTCTCAAAGCCATCAAGGCCATCTACGGCCCGTGTATCAAGGGGAGCGCACCGCTGCTCAGCTCTGACGGCACAACACTGCTGACAGAGAAATCGCAAATTCTGAAGCGCTGGGTCGAGCACTTCAGAAGTGTCCTTAATTGCTCATCAGACATCTCCGATGCTGCTATTGACCGGCTCCCTCAAGTGAACACGAACAATGATCTGGATCTGCCACCTCCCATAGCAGAAACCCTCCGGACCGTGCAGCAGAATTCCAGCGGTAAAGCACCGAGATCTGACGCAATCCCACCGGAAGTCTACAAGCACGGTGGGCATCGGCTGATGGCAGAACTCACAACACTCTTCCAGGAGATGTGGCGCCAAGGACAAGTTCCTAAGGATTTCAAAGACGCGACCATCGTCCATCTCTACAAACGGAAGGGGAACCGGCAACTCTGTGATAATCACAGAGGCATCTCGTTGCTCAACATCGCCGGGAAGATCTTCACCCGTATCCTTCTCAATTGTCTTAACGGTCACCTAGAACAGGGCCTGCTCCCAGAAAGCCAATGTGGCTTCCGCCGACACCGCGGAACAACCGATAGGATCTTTTCCGTCCGTCAGCTACAAGAGAAGTGCCAGGAGATGCGAACTCATCTATACACTACTTCGTGGATCTCATGAAAGCCTCTGACACGGTGAATCGCGACGGACTGTGGAAAGTCATGCAGAAATTTGGCTGTCCTGAGTTGTTCACGCACATGGAGCGTCAGCTTCAAGACGGGATTACGGCGCGCGTCACTGACAGCGGGACGGTATCCGAAGCATTCGCAGTGACCAACGGAATGAAGCAGGGCTGCGCATTGGCTCCCACCCTGTTCAGTCTCATGTTCTCGGCTTTGCTGATGGACGCCTACTGTGATGAGCAGCCTGGCATCCGCATCACCCACAGAACTGACGGACACCTTCTTAACAGTCGGCGTATGCAGGCATCATCGCGCATGTCTACGACTACAGTCCATGATTTGCTCTTCGCGGACGACTGCGCCCTTAACACCGTGACGGAGGAGGGCATGCAGAGAGGCATGAACCTCTTCGCAGCAGGCTGCTCCGATTTTGTATTAACAATCGGTACAGCCAAAACGGTTGTCATACCCCAGCCGCCACCCAGCGCGGAATACAATGCTCCTTGAATCAATTACAACGGTGCTCAACTCAAAAACGTGGAAACCGTGGCTTATCTAGGAAGAACGCTGTCACGCACCAGGAGAATCGATGACGAGGTTGCCTAACGGATCTCCAAAGCTAGTCAGGCCTACGGCCGGCTGCAGGCCTCCGTGTGGAATCATCACGGTATTCACCTGAACACCAAACTGAGGATGTACAACGCCGTCGTCTTGACAACACTCCTTTACGGAGCGGAGACCTGGACCGTCTGCTCGAACCAAGCCAGGAAGCTGAATCATTTTCATCTTAGCTACCTCCGCAGAATACTGAAGCTGAGATGGCAAGACAGGATCCCGGACACGGAATTCCTGGAGCGGACCGGAATCCTCAGCATCCACGCCATGCTGAAGGAAGTGCTACTGCGATGGAGTGGCCACCTGGTAAGAATGGACGACGAGCGACTTCCCAAACGACTTTTATACGGAGATGTTGCTACGGGTTCTCGCCGGCAGGGAGGTCATAAACGACGCTACAAGGACACTTTGAAGAAATCGCTGAAGCAACTGCAAATCAACCCGGCGACTTCGGAGGACCTCACCCAGGATAGACCGGCATGGAGAAGATCCGTGAAGACTGGTGCATCAATCTATGAGGCCAACCGGATCGCCACCACCAAAGCCAAAAGAGCGGCATGAAAGTCACCAGTACACCGGACCAACATCGTCGATGCCCAGGCCCTGCCAACATGCCCGCGCTGTCAACGCATCTTCCGCGCGCGAATCGGCCTGGTTGGACATCTTCGGACGCAATGCACCAACAATTCCAATTTCTACGTCAAATTATGCCAACCCTCCTTCAGACTCCCCACCCTCACTCCTGGCATCAATTCCATTACTCCCACCATCATAGAGACCACATCCATCTACTCATCGCCTGTTACCCGCACCACCACAACGACCAACGCCTTTGCTTTCACTACCACCACCATCAGTGATGGGGACTCTGTTCTAACCTGTCCTCATTGCAATCGCACATTCACCTCACGCATTGGCCTGGTCGGTCACTTGCGAATCCATCGTACACAGACTTGTGAACCAGTGCCTGGAGCACCAACACACAGCAGAGATCGTCGCCTCCACTTTCCTCACTGTCCTCACGCATTCGCTCATCGCATGGGCCTATTTTGTCACATGCGCATCCATGACAACAGAATTCACCGCAATGCCGACAACACCGATACCTCATGCACACCCTCCACTCCTGCCATTCTTTCCGCCGCTGCCACCCCCACTACCATGAATGACATCCCCCAAGCCTCTACTGATTTCTCCTGCTTACACTGTGCCCGCAACTTCAACTCACGCATCGGCCTGGTCAGTCACCTGCGAATCCATCGCACGGAGGCTGATGAACCAGTACCTGGGGCTCCGACATGCAATCGCCGCGCCCGCCTCCATTGCCCTCACTGCTCCCGTATATTGACACACCGCATGGGCTTATTAGGACGCCTGCACCTCCACGACAACCTGCGGTAAATCACCGGAGCCTAAGCCACATCAGCGCAAACCACCTACACAAATACATAGACAACACCCTCACAATCATCATAATGTACCTGATAAAATCATGTTTTCCTAGAAACCGTGGCTTGGAAGGCTGCCAATCTGACGCTTACACCAAACCACGCGGTCGGCCCAGTGTATATGCTGTGTGACAAATAGTTGACCAGTGCACTGTGATTTAGACGGCGATGGCTCCTCCATATCCCCTGATTTAGTGAATCCTGGTGTGTGCGTTATGGGGCCCGGTCGTGCTGTGGCGCGCGAAGTCGGGTACGCCTACCCGTCAGCCAATCCGCCCACTCCCACATCAGACAACTGACTGGCTCGGATGGTGGTCTGATTGTGGGGGTGGGGGAGAGGAGAGGTCAACAGCTCAGCGCATTTTACTCACTATAAACAATTTGACGCGCTTGAAACTAGTCCGGTGCGCTAAAAGCCGTGGCTTGCAAGGTTGCCAACTGACGGGATAACTCGGACCGCTTGATCAGCCCAATGTGTGTTTTGTGTGGAGTGGCTGACTGGAGGACTGAAAGTTCAGGCTACAATGGCTCCTTCTTAATGTGGCCTTTATGGCACTCCCACTCCGTGAGATCCGATCAGGTGTGGTGGTACATCCAGGGGCGGCTCCGGTCGCGCCAGCCACCTGCGCCCTCTTCCATCTCCGGTCTTCTTGACTCTGTCTTGACATCGGCTTCAGGTGGGGGAGGAGGAGAGAGTGCGGTAGCTGCAGCGCAAGGCTTCTATCACTTAAAACTAATTCATGCGCAAGTCACTGTCCCTGCACTACCTGGTATGGAGCATATGGTGGACCTCATTGAAATCGACGGTCGAACTGTCACTTATTCATTGTTTTAGGACACTGCCAATATTTGCGTAGATATATCTAATTGTCGTCGGATTGCGCTCTCAAAATATACTTCAACTTGACTGAAGGACTTTTCTATATGAAAGTTTTGTTTCATATGTTTCTTCCCCGCAAAGCTTACCGAACCCATATTATTTCAACATAATTAACTTTTAGAACGCTCCCCTCTAAGGAAATTAGGCATAAGTCACACGAAAATGCTTGAATTATCACCGCATAAATATCGAATTTGTCCAAGGACTGCGCAGGCACGCGGTTTTATATCCCATATTTTTTCCCTTCCGGAATTAAAGTTAAAACTTTTCCACAAGTTTGTTTTTTCCATCTAAGAGCATGATTGCCCCCTCCTTGGACTAATGAACGCATATGACCATAGTAAGCCTACTATGGTCACATGCGTTCATTAGTAGAGTATGGTCAGTAGGTAGAGTATGTTGAAATAGCCTTTACGCGAAGATTTTTTTCTCTGTCTGGATCCAATGCGTCTTATCCTGATAGATGTCAATAAGTGAATACTAAATTTCTGTGGGTTTAGAAAACTCGATGTCAGCCTTTGTTCTCTGCTTCATATTAATTCTAGCCCTGATCTTCCAGGAATTAACGCTCTCACTCCAGTAGATTGAGCTTATGCCAATCGTAATTCCACCATCTTCATCCCACCGCCTCTTTGCTCTACGTCTAGCCGTTCTCGTGAGTTTGCCTCCAAATATGCTGTCCATTGAAATTTTCTCATCTTGGAAATGGCCACTCGTGATAGAATGAGGTGTCGAATAGCTTTTACCTTCTAAGGCATTTTGACTGCTGTTAGCCAAGTAGGAATTAATGAAGTCAAGGAGATGTGATCAAATGCCGAAAGCTTCCAGTTTTACTCGAAGATGTCGGTGTGGCACCGTATTGAAGGTTTTGCTAAGATCAAAATAGATCATAATCACTGGTTTCTGCTAATTCAGGAGGGAAATGACCAGGTCATTGTTTAGGAGTGGGTGTAATCCACACACCTATGCCCCTTAACTCGTTTACTTGCTTCAATTGGTGACATCCGCTGAAGTATTGATATTCACATCTTACCCTGTGTCTGAAACTAGAATGTAGTCAGATGACTTAGCATTTGCTTAAATCAAGGTTAAGTTATCCAAGTTATTTTGCAAGAGCTACGTATCCTTCGGCTTTTTGATTGAATTTCCTAAGTTCAGATTATAAGTGTACAATATTTTCTCATAGGTGAAACAATCAAGGCAGTCGCTCACATATATCAGAAACAGGATGGAGCCCCACTGTGAAAGATTTCCCAATCAGATTTTACGTCACTAATACAAACACTCTGGCACCTGTCTGTGAAATATTCGGCCAACAATTTGAGTAGGTTTACAAACACACACGTTTGATGCAGCTTTGCTGACGTACATATAAACTGCAATTTAGACTGCATATGTAG